>JACYFF010002017.1:1436071-1448837 GCA_017589665.1 Selenicereus undatus | reverse complement strand
GTATGTATGTATGTATGTATGTATGTGTGTATGTATGTTTGTATGTAAATGAATATATATATGTGTATTTACGCATTTGTATATATATATATGTATGTGTGTGTGTGTGTGTGTGTGTGTGTGTGTGTGTGTGTGTGTGTGTAACACCCCGAGTGTGGCTTAAAAGTATCGAAATAATTACTTACATCTCCAAAGGTGCACTTTTCTTTTTGGGAAGGCTACTCTTAAGAACTCCACAGTTAAGCGTGCTTGGTAGGGAGCAATCTTGGGATGGGTGACCTCCTGCGAAGTTTCCCGGGCAGCGTGTGCGCAAGGACGAAGCACGCCGGAAGGGCTTGTGATGATTTATGGGGCCAGTCGACTATCCCTTATGCGGTTATTGGTAAGACCTGTGACCGATAGGTGTCGAGGCGTTACGGATGGTACCAAAGCCGACCCGCGACCGTAAGCTGCGCCAGTGGATGGTCAGCCCATGGGCACTCACCTAGCGTGGCAAAGATGCTGGGTGTGGATCGCCGGTCCAGAGGACTCGTAAGTCGGTCGGTCATTGAGGCACAACGAGGGCGTTGTGCGATTCAAGTGGTTGTGATTGTAACACCCAGTGTGTGGCTTAAAAGGATCGAAGTAACTACTTATATCACCGAAGGTGAACCTTTCTTTTCGGGATGCCTACTCTTAAGGACTCCACAGTTAAGCGTGCTTACTGGGGAGCAATCTGGGTTGGGTGACTGCCTGGGAAGTTTCTCGGGCAGCATGTGAGCGAGGACGAAGTACACCGGAAAGGCTTGTGGTGATTTGTGGGGCCAGTCGACGATCTTTGAAGCGGTTATTGGTATGACCTGCAACCGATAGGTGTACTGTATGTTGCAAATTTTGATACCACTTTGTAACACCCTCAGATCTCTAATTCATTATTAAACACCAGTATTAACGAAAATGCAGCGGAAACCTAAACAGGGTGTTACTGCCATGTTTCCTTCTTGGAAACACCAGGCTGGATATCAAGTCTAACAAATAATACCAAGTCTTCGCAAAAAAAAAAAGTCAACCTTACAGTGTTCAAAACTTTAACATCACAAATCAAATCAACTTTTGTCTATTACAACTTCTATCATTCGTTTCATTCATTGTCCGCATTCGAATCTCGCCCTACTTTCGAGTCCCCAGCCCCAAGCATAGCTAGATCACCTGAAAACAAAACATTTTATAACAGTGAGTTAAACTCAGTAACAAGCACCCCTAACAGTCAAACACACACACAAATCCATTTTGAAAACATTTGAGGGAAGGGGGCAACGATACGTCTTCCAAGCGCACAACCCATTATCACAATCTTCCTTGATCATCACTTTTAAAATCAAATTTTCACAATTTAATTCAAACTGCATCTGTTCCAGTGAACGTTTGGGTGAGCGACCCCAGTAGGTCTCATGGCCTGTGCTCCGACATAGCGCAACCGCTTAACTCATTCCTGGCCTGCCACCATTATGGATGGTTACCGAGAGTCCTGGCCCACGTCTCAACCGAGCATGTGGCCGCTCACATGCATGCACTTGTTACCCGGTGAAGGCAATGGCCTTCAATCAATCCAAATCTATTTAACTCACCCCATTCAGTTCTTTTTAATTAATAAGTCCTTACCTATTACCGGAGGTAAACTTAGCATAATTAGTTCGTTCATATTCAAACACCTTCCCCCATAGAACTCGCAATAGAAATCAAGGAATTCCAAACATAATCGAAATAAATTTCAACTCTCATGACATGGTAAGTTTCAACCTCCAGACATAACACAACATACAGTTTTCATCATACAATCACTTTCATTTCATACACCAGTGTTTCTTTAGTTTTGAAAGGAAATGCCAGAAATTCTTACTCGAGTTCCAAAACGTTCATGGTTTCAGCAACGCAGGGGAAGGGTTAGGGCATGATTGTTACTTGGATACCCTATAATTTACGGGCTCGATTACTTAAGCAAGTTCACTGCTCCGTACCTGGGCCCACACATAGCCCACAGTCAATCCATGCTCGATATAGGACATCCTTGGCCCTCCCACAAATTTATAAAAGGATTTCTAGATTTTTAATTCATCCAAACCTTAACCCTGGTTAAGGTTCAGGCTGGCCAGTTTCTGAGTTCAAATTCCAGAAGCTATAACTTTGGTTCCCGATTTTCAATTCCAGTGTTCTAAGTCAATCCCAAATCCTTAAGTCATCCCCTACACTTCCTATGTTCAGGGTTTGGCCCGGTTCTGACCCAAACTAGGTCAAAATCTCAGTTATTACAAAACGGTCAGTGACTATTTTCCCATGATAGTCCCTTGAAGAATTTATTGTATTGTGGGCTATGCTAGTCGAAATGGTCCAATTCCAAAACAGGAATTTTTTTCACATCTAGAAGTTCACTCCCAATAAATTTCATAATTTTTAGCAACCAATTATGACCTAGGAAATGTTTCCAATCTGTGGTTGCAACTGCCATAGTTTCAGCATCCCAGTTTCTGCCTAGGTTTTTTTAACCTTACTTACAAAATTCATAATGTTTTCTCCAGAACTCCAAAAAATGACCTCTTCCCCAACCTAGAAAGATAATGTTGTTTACTACAACCTTGATGTTTAAAGCTTTTGCCAATTCAAACAGAAACTAGGCCAAAAACTTCAAAAACCAAAACCTACACCAACAATCTTGATTTTTACAGTGTTTGGTATTTTAGCCTAAAGTCCCTTCTTTTAACTCTAGTTCACTTGATTCAAAAACCCAAATAATTTTCACATTCCAATGCATCTACCATAAAAGTTTCAAAATTTTTAAACGACTAGATTAATTCTCACGAATTTCCGAAGTTAGGGTAAAGCAGGGATGAATATGAGTATTTTCCTCCTCCCTCTTATGCACGGTTTTTGCTTAGTTTTGGTGCACCAAAAATTTATCCATTCTCAACAACATCATTAAACCCTTAACCAGACCCAATCATGCCAAAATAAATAACTTTTACTGAGACTAAAAATAAAACGCCATTAAATCATTGTTATGAATTACCCTGAGTTGAAACCGGGGTTAGTCCAATGGGGTTTCCGCCTTTGCTCAAATTCAACGGCGAAAAAGCTGAGAGAAACAATAAATAAAATAAATTTTAATCAAAACTCTCATTCATGAAGATCATGAAAATCACAAAAAAAGAAGAGAAGTTAAGAGTGTAAGATTTATCTTTTAATGCATGGGGATGCATGGATCTCAAGCATCCCCCTTTTGTGTAAACTTTACCAAGACAAGGAGGATGGCCATGGGGAGAGGTCGTGGCGGCATGGCAGCAGCGGCGTGGTGGTGGTCCGCTAGCCGTGAGGGGGGGAAGAGAGGGAGAGAGCTGTTAGGGAGAGTTAGGGTTTTTGGTTTTGGGGGGGTGGGCATGTGACATAAAGGGGGAAAGAAAAATAATTTATTTTTTTTTGTGTGTGGGAGGCAGCTGAATTTGTAGAGTAGGGTTTCCTTTTTTTTTTAATAATAATAATAATAATAGAATTATTAATAATAATATTAATAATAAGATAATAATAATAACAATGGATTTTATAGAAAGAAACTGAAAAGGAAAAAAAGTTTTGGGGATTTTAAAACTCCTAAAAATGTAAAAGAAAAGAATTTTTTTATTAGAAAATTCCACAAGGACTCATTTGGCATTGACTTGGGTCTAAGTGGGTCCAACTGGACAAAAATTTCCCAAATCGAATTTATGGGGTTTTACACACTACCCCACTTAAGAAAGTTTCGCCCCTGAAACTTCACCATGCCGCGACGAACCACTATTATAGCCTGAATTTATGAGGTTTTACATGTTACCCCACTTAAGAGGTTTCGTCCTCGAAACTGATACGCACCTGATTATGAAAATAGGTGGGGGTATTGTTGATGATTTTTTTGAGGGGGAATGGAAAATTAAAAACAAAAGGAAAATGATACCTCAAATACTCACGATTGTCAGTCGTAGTACTTAAGGGTCGGTCCACAGGGAAAACGTGAAATTATGGTCATTTTAAAACGAAACAATTAAATTTAACTAATTAAACTAAATGGAATTACTTAAAGCAATCTAATAATCTAAACCTAAACTAAACCATATATCACTTATCCAAATTAAACCAAACTAATAGTGAATTAAGCATGAATTTTTTAGCAGAGTTAATTAACTAACATTATTCCAAAATTGATCCCAAAATTGAACATGGTTTCAATTCAACAAAACAGAACCTGAAAATTAAAGCAAAGCAAACAACAGTCACCCAAAATCCATACGGTTAGTGTACTCAATAGCCAAACTACAACCCAAGAACAGTTCATTACAAGCATCTAGGCACAGATTCAGACCAACAGCAACAAATCAAGTGATGAGGCAACCAAATTGAAACAAAGCATGAACTGAACACGGCAATGAAACAGGGGAAGGGAATTCATGGAAACAGAAAGGGAAGCAAACTCACAAAGGCTACACGGCAAGAAAGTAACCAAGCCAAAAACAGAGCACCAAAAGCAGAATTGGAAGCTGTAGAATCAATAGCAAACCGGAACCATGCCCAAATTGAAGCCAGCCGTTCCAAAAACGAAGCCAAACAAAGAACCGAACAGGGGTGGGGGAAATCGACTAAAATTACTCAAATAAACCCCAAAAATTCTTGCAATTTGTGAACTAGGATTCAAAATCAAGCGCTATTACATGAAATTGAATGTTGAAAACAAACATAGAATCGAAACCCTAATCTGTAAATCAATTACGAAATTGAAATGACAAGCGAATTTAAACTAAACTTAAACGAAATTAAACCTAATCTACTCCTAATTTCTAACCCTAAATTACCTAAAACTCGAACTTGTTCTTCAATGGTGTCTGCACCTTGCTTAAATACCCGACCCTTCTTCAACCTTGACCGTCGATCGCATGGGTGTCGTGGATAGAGGAGATGGAAGCCAGCGAGATGGGCACGTGGTGGTAGCAGTGTGGTTTCGGTTGTGGGATGGGTTGGGTTCTGGTTTTGGGGAAAACCGTGGGTAGAGGGTGTAGGGGTTTGAGGAATTCGATGGGCTGGGATGTGGGTGTGCTGGAAGAGAGAGAGTGATGACGAGGTAGAGAGAGAAGGGGGAAGGAGATGGGCATGGCGATGAAGGTTCTGGGTTTCTAGGGTTGGGTATCGGGGAAACGAAGAAGAAGAAGACGCGAGAAAGGGGAAGGGGTGTTTTAAGTGGAGAACCGGTTCAGCTGAACCGGCCGGTCCGGTTCAGGCTGGACCGGTTTGGTTTTATTTTTTCTTCCTTCTTATTTTGGCCGGTTTTTACCGATTTTTGGCCCGATTCTTCAACCTCCGACATTTTCTCTATTTTTCTCGCTTTTTTCGCCATTTAAGCCCATTTTTCGCATTTATTCAAATTCTGCAAAATAAAATAAATTCAATTAAAAACCCTAAAAATATTATTAAAACGAGCTTAAAATTGGTGGAAAAGTACCTTAAAAATATCACATTTTTAGCTCAAACAGGTATTTGTCTCGCATCTCCTACTCCGGCTCCCAAGTGGCTTCAGATGTCTCATGGTTGGCCCAAAGGACCTTCACCAGGGGCACTACCTTTCTACGGAGGTGCTTCTCCCGCCGATCCAGGATTTGTACGGGTTGCTCCTCATACGATAAATCTTCTTGGAGCTGTATATGATCAGGTTCAATCACATGCGAGGGATCTGCCATGTATTTCCGCAACTGCGACACATGGAATACATTATGCACCCTCTGAAATTCAGTCGATAGCTCTAGTTGGTAGGCTACCTCTTCGACTCTCTATACGATCGAGTACGGTCCGATATATCTTGAGCTGAGCTTCCCTGCCTTCCCAAATCTTGCGACTCCTTTGGTTGGAGAGACCCGGAGAAATACATGATCGCCTACCCGGAACTCAAGTGGCCTACACCTCTGGTCGGCATAGCTTTTCTGGCAGCTCTGGGCAACTTTCATCCTTTTCTGGATTACCTTTACTTTATCTGTGGTCGCTTGGATCAATTCAGGTCTGACAATTAAGGCCTTGTCGATCTCCTGCCAATAGAGCGGAGTCCTACATTTCCTCCAATACAGTGCCTTGTATGGGGCCATGCCAATGCTCGCGTGGTAGCTGTTGTTGTACGAGAATTCGATGAATGCCAGTTGTTCGTCCCATGCGCTCTTAAAATCCAAAGCATAAGCTCATAACATATCTTCCAAGGTTTGAATAGTACGTTCCGTCTGCCCGTCGGTTGTAGGGTGAAAGGCAGTGCTAAAACGTAACAACGTTCCGAATGCTTCCTGCAGCTTCTGCCAGAATGCTGATTGAAACCGGGTATCTCGATCTGACACTATGGAACTGGGTATCCCGTGTAGCCGGACTATCTCATCGAGGTAGGCTCGAGCTAGCCGATCCAAGTCCAAGTATTTTTCATGGCTATGAAGTGCGCCGACTTCGTTAGCCTATCCACTATAACCCAGATCGCATTGTGCTTCTGTTGGGTCAACGGCAACCCTATGACAAAATCCATGGACACAAAATCCCATTTCCACTAAGGGACATCTAGCGGTTGTAAAAGTCCTGTTGGTCGTTGGTGCTCGATTTTTACTCGCTGGCAGGTCAGGCACTTTGCCACATAATCAGCCACCTCCTGTTTCATGTTACTCCACCAGAATGTCTACCTTAGGTCCTTATACAATTTATTACCCCCAGGGTGTACCAAATGTGGAGTATTGTGCCCTTCGTCTAGGATCTTCTTCTTAAGTGCCTCTACAGTTGGAACACACACCCGATTATGGAATGGTATGGTACCATCCTCACGAATTACGAATCCGGGTGCTTTACCCACCAATATCTCTTCTTTAATTTGTTCGAGTTGATGGTCCGTGGTCTGGGCTACTCGGATTTCCTTTATGAGAGTCGGCTGCACCTCTAGGGTGCAGAGTATAGGTTTCGACCTCAGGGTAATCACATTAAGCTCCAACTTGTGAAACTCCTCATACAACTCGCCTAGGAGCGCCAGTAAACAGCTCAGTGCTGGATACGATCGGTGACTTAATGCGTCTGCCACTACATTAGCCTTCCCCGGATGGTACTGGAAATGGACGTCATAATCTTTCAGGAATTCCAGCCACCTAGTCTGTCTCAAGTTCAGATCCTTCTGTGAGAAAAGGTACTTCAAGCTCTAGTGGTCGGTGCAGACTTTACAATGTACCCCATACAGGTAATGCCTCCAGATTTTAAGGGCAAACACTACTGCCGCTAACTCTAGCACATGAGTCGGGTAGTTTTGCTCATGTGTTTTCAGTTGTCAGGAGGCATAGGCTATGACACGACCTTCTTGCATCAGCACACACCCTAAACCACTCCTAGAGGCATCATTGTACATTGTAAAGTCCTTGTCAGCAGTTGGTAAGGCCAGTATTGGTGCACTCGTCAGTCTCTTTTTGAGCTCCTGGAACGATTCCTCACATTGCCCCGTCCATTCATATCTAGTGACCTTCTTAGTTAGGTTCGTAAACGGAGTGGCAATTTTTGAAAAGTTTTGAACAAACCGGCGATAGTAACCCGCCAAACCCAAGAAACTCCTTACCTCTGTCGGGTTTTTAGGTCGGGGCCAGTTTGACACTGCCTCAATCTTTTGGGGATCCACCGACAGACCCTCATTAGATACTACGTATCCCAGGAATGCTACTTTTCTCAACCAGAACTCACATTTCGACAACTTGGCATACAACTCGTTTTTCCTCAAAACTTCTAGGGTTGTTCGTAGGTGGCGGGCGTAGTCCTCGAGTAAATGAGGATATCGTCTATGAACACCACAACGAACTGATCCAAGTAAGGTTTAAAGACCTTGTTCATAAGATCCATGAAGGCTATCGGGGCATTGGTGAGGCCAAAGGCCATCACCAAAAACTTGTAGTGTCCATATCGGGTACGAAACGCAGTCTTGGGTATATCCTCATCCTTAATTCGGAGTTGGTGGTACCCCGAACGGAGATCAATTTTGGAAAAAGTTCCCGCGCCTGGTCGAATAAGTCGTCTATTCTGGGCAAGGGGTAACCATTCTTGACCGTTATCTTATTCAGCTCCCGATAATCTATGCACAATCTTAGGGCCCCATCCTTCTTCTTCACGAATAAGACCGGGGCTACCCACGGAGATGTGCTAGGTCGGATATACCCTTTCTCTAAGAGTTCCTCCAACTGGGTCTTCAATTCTTTAAGATCAGTTGATGCCATCCGGTAGGGTGCCTTAGAAATGGGGGTGGCTCTGGGGGTGAGGTTGATACAGAACTCCACCTCCTTAAGAGGTGGCATGCCGGGGATTTCATAGGGAAAACCTCCGGGAATTCCTTTACTACAGGGATGTCCTCCGGGGAGGACTTGGCATCCTCAGTATTCACCGCATGACACAGAAATCCCTCGCATCCTTTACTCAACAACTTACGAGCTTTCATTGCTGATACCAATTTCACTCCCATTCTGGGACTCTGACCCCTAGGCACTATCTTCTCCCCGTTGGGCCCTTTCAGAGTAATATTTTGTTTCGAGCAGTCTATCTGAGCCTGGTACTTAGCTAACCAGTTCATTCCCAAAATAACCCCAAAATCAGTTAACTTAAACCTATATAGGTCCGCCAGGAATTCACATTCATACATTCTAAGGGGGCAACCCTCGTGTAGCTCCTCACACGATACGGTCTTCCCATCTGGGAGAGTCACGGATAGTAATAAAGATTTATGAGGGGGGTGAGTCCTAATGTCGCAACCAGCCTAGCAGAAGTAAACGAGTGCGTGGCACCCGAATCAAACAACACATCTATTAGTTGAGTTAGGAGAGAGAAAGTACCTGTCACAACATTAGGAACATCCTCCGCTTCCTCCTTTCGCATCACATAGACTCTGCCCCCATTGTTCTGAGGCGGTTGATAGGGAGGTCGGGCTTGGGTTTGCTGAGGTGCCTGATTTTGTTGGTTGGGTTTTGCCACATGTCCTCCCCTATTCTGATATGGCTACTGAGGTCTTTGCCCTTGCCCTTGACTCTGGCCCTGCCCTTGCACAGTAGGAGGTAGAGGGAGTGGGCAGTCTCGAACCTGGTGTTGGTGGCTTCCACAGCGGAAGCATCTCTTCGCTGTCCGACACTCCCTGGCAAAATGTCCTAGTCTCCCGCAAGCGTTGCAGGTCACCTTGGGCCGTGTATTGGGATACTGGCCATCTCGATTGAAGTTGCCAGAGTACTGGCCCCCAGCCGGTCGACGGTTCTGCTCTTGTGACTGAAAGTTTCCCCGGTTATCCCCGTTTATCCCCTTTCCTTTTGGCTCCCCGCTGCTCACTGAAATAATTGCTCCGCTCCTTCATCGCCCTCTTTACGTTGACCGTCGTATCATATAGATCAACATAGGAGGCGTACTGACGGACGGACATCCTCTCCTTGATTGTAGGGTTCAGCCCGACCTCGAACTGGTTCATCTTCAGCCTTTCATCAGCTACGAAGGCTGGAGCGAATCGTGAAAGCTCCATAAATTTCGAGACATACTCGAGTACACTCATGTTCCCCTACTGCAGTTGCATAAACTCGCCCTCCTTAGCCTTTTGGAGGGAGATAGGGTAGAAATGATACTTGATCATCTCCTTGAACTTGTTCCAGTCGAATCCTGGTTCGTGTTGTCTCTCCCTCACCGTGGCCCACCATAAGTCAGCCTTGTCCTTCAAATAGAAAATCGGGAAGCCCACCTTCCACTCCTTAGGGCATTGGAGTGCGTCGAATAGTTTCTACATGCCCCTAATCCAGTCTTCGAAAGTCTTTGCCATCATAGACAGGTGGATGATGGCTTGCGAATGTCTTGAACATGTAGGAGTTATCCTCTTCTACCCTTTTCTCCTGCAGCACCACTAGTGTCTGTATCTGTTCGTTCTAGAGTCGCAGTTGTTCTCCTTGTTTCTACATCTTCTCTAGCAGCAACAAATTGGTAAGCTCAGCTGCCGTTGGCAGGTTAGTCTCGTCAATCTGACTACAAGAGACCTATTCCCTTTTCGAGGACGTAGACCCTCCAGTCGTTCCCTTAGGGCAGCCATAGGGATGTCTTGGTTCGTAGGGACCCTTGTCTCAGGATGGGGTCCAGTGCGGGACTTGCTGTTGTGGTCGTTGCTTCCCGCCATTCTGGATGGGGAAAATAATTCAGGTTTGGTTCCTCTCCTAATAGTTCACAACCTAAGTTCTACAGAATTTCCAACATACAGTACATGCCAGTGCATTATGCCATATTGGACAGGAGTTCGATTTCAACATATTACCAAGTTAAGAGTGAAAATTTTTCTTTTGATGCATGGGGATGCATGGATCTCAAGCATCCACCTTTTGTGTAAACTTTACCAAGACAAGGAGGATGGCCATGGGGAAAGGTGGTGGCGGCATGGCGGCGGCGGCATGAGCGTTGTGGCGGTGGTGGTCCGGTGGCAGTGAGGGAGTTGAGAGGGAGAGGGAGAGGGGGAGAGAGAGAGAGAGAGGCGTTAGGGTTTTTGGGTTTGGGGGGGTGTATGCTTGTGTCTTTCGATTGATGACAATTAGCCTCCTTATTGTCAAAACCAAGTCACCAATATCGAATGAGTGGAATTTGACCCGCTTGTTAAATGCCCCAGCCATTTGAGCTTGGTAAATTTCAACTCTTTGCTGAGCCATTAATCGACGCTCATCTAACGCTTCAAGTTTAGCCAATCTGGCTTGAGTATTTTCGTCTAGGTTAGTCAATTGCTTGGCCACTCTTAAAGAAGGTAATTGTACCTCAAGGGGTAACACGACTTTTGAACCAAAAACCAAATTGTAGGGTGTACAACCAGTTACAGTTCGGACTATGGTTCGATAAGCCCATAAAGCTTCTGGCAATCGTTCATGCCAATCCCTCTTTGATCTTGAGACCATTTTCTTTAAAATCTTGCAAAGCACTTTATTGAATGCTTCAGCTTGGCCATTTGAGGATGGATTATAACTCAACGAGAAACTATGTCTAAACTTGTACTTCTCTGCAAGTCTTATCATCACTTGATTTTTAAAGTAGAGGGCATTGTCTGAGATGACTTTGTAGGGGATTCCAAATCTATAAATCAGATGGGTCCTGATGAAGTCAGCAACTTGCTTTGCCCCCACTTCTTTTAACGGGATGGCTTCAGCCCATTTTGAAAAGTAGTCTGTAGCCGCCAGGATAAACACATGTCCACGATAGGAGAATGGCTTGAAAGCTCCTATCACATCGAGCCCCCATGCATGGAAGGGCCAAGATAATATGCTTGGGTCGAGTAATTGTGGTGGCTGGTGGATGAAATCTCCATGTATTTGACAAGCTTCGCATGCTTTAGCAAATTTTATAGCATCTTGAACCATAGTTGGCCAATAATAGCCCACCCTTTTGATTTGATTAGCAAGTTTTGGACCTGCCTGATGAGCACCACATACCCTAGCATGAACTTCATTTAGGACATAAGTTGCTTCCTCTCTTGACAAGCATCTAAGTAACACCCCATCAAAAGCTTTCCGATATAAGGTGTCATTTTTAAATGTAAACCTTAGTGCTGATCATTTCATATCTACCGTTTTCTTAGGATCTGTGGGTAGAATGTCATATTGGATGTACTCAATAAGAGGTTGCCTCCAGTCTGTCTCTACATTCATCTCAGACGGTGACCCATTTATCCTATTTATCCCATTTTCCATACCGAGCGTGCCAAAAATTATGTTGCACAAAAATTTAATAAAAATAAATAATATGCACAATACAACTTTCCGACGTGCAAAACTGTACATCGGTTTATTTTGAGTACGACCCTATTCAAGAGGATAAACCTCCTTAATTACGTCCCCCTCTCAGGAGACCACCTTTTGATTCCGACTCGTTCTGTTTTACCTTTTCTTTCTTTGTTTTGTTTTGCGTTAATAAGACTTTATGTAATTTGAATCGACAATTATCGTATTTTTAATGTCGAATCTCCCGTACCCAAAACTTAGTTGTATCAGATAGTGGTTGTATAGGCACCTTCTAGAAAGGGTACTATACATACACATTCTTCATGTGCAGGTTAGGGATCGGGTAATTTTATCTTATTTGAAATTCGGGTTGCACTCACTTATTTATCGTGAGTTGCCTATGTACCTCTTGTATGGAGGATCAAACCTGTCGTAGTTCTTTAATTTTATTTGATTTAATTTATCTTTTTATCTTGGTTAAGTTATTTATGTTAGGATAATTTTTGATTTAATTTTGGTACTTGGACTTTAAAAAAATGGCTAAGTTATATTTTTAGCTACTTCATGATTTTTTTTATTTGCCGACTTAACCTTTAATGGGGTCGGTCCATTAATTTTGTTTAACTTGCGATTGCACCCGAAATTTATTTATGGGTTTCCTACGTACCCTTAGTGGCATCAAGTCGACGCAGTTCTTGCCCAAAAATTATTATTTTTTTAACGCTCGCATGCGAGGGAAAATTTGGTGAACTTGTTCACTTAATTGACTCAAGTTTGGTCCATTTTGTAAAATTACAAGCTAGTGCTCCCTTTTTTTTTTGGATTATTTGCTTCATGCATTCAGCCCATTAAAAACCACAGCCCAAATGATTTGCCTATTCTATTCTTTTTTTTTTGTACTTTGGGTATTATTATTATTTGTGGCTTGATAACATCCTCAACTAAATTTGCAATTCAACCTGAGTTTTAGTTTTGGACTTTATATGCGTGGATTAATTTACTATCCG
>JACYFF010002017.1:1407994-1430343 GCA_017589665.1 Selenicereus undatus | reverse complement strand
CAAGGATTCGGCAGAATCCATAGGTTTTATGAGTCTGGGAGGAGTCGAGATCACGAAGGATCCAATTTATTCGAGTTCCTCGGGGTTAGGAATCTTGAAGGATTCAATTTTTTTTTAATTTTTTGAATCAGGCATGATTCAAGTGTAGTGATTGAAGATGTGGATGCGGCCTGAGCTTGATTCTCTATTTGTTGTCTTGATGGCTTCTGCTTGATATTGTGGTTGTTTAATAACCCCATTCATGTTTGAATTGGTTGTGAGTAGGATAAGTAGGAGACTGAGCCTCAGGGAATTGATGATCAATTTAACTATATGGTGTAATTACCTTTCAATCTATGATTTGAGCTTGTAAAGAATGACAAATTTGTTGTTTACTACTTCTCTTTTTCTCAATTTTGTTCCTCTGGTTTCAATTTCTTCCCCAATATTTGTCTTCTTCTCCAGATTTTTGCTTTTGCTTTGCTCTAGTTTTTCTCCTTCTTCAAACTATCGGCCTCTCTCCTTTCTTTTTTGCTATTTTTCATAGTGTCCTCTCTCTTTTTTTTGAGCCAGTTTTTTTTTCTCCATTTATAGCGACAGATAAATTAAGAAGAAGTTGAGCAGTTTTGCTCATGGCAGAACGTGAGAGTTGGGGTCATGGGGAAGATGGATTGATTTTGCCTTCTTCCCATTCTCACCGACAACTGCTGTCATTTTGTTTCTTAATTTTCCACTGTGGTATCCATTTTGCACTTTGGTGCCTTAATTACAAGCTAGTGCTCCCTTTTTTTTTGGATTATTTGCTTCATGCGTTCAGCCCATTAAAAGCCACGGCCCAAATGATTTCCCTATTCTATTCTTTTTTGTTTTTTGGTACTTTGGTTATTATTATTATTATTGGCTTGATAACATCCTCAGCTAAATTTGCGGGTTCTAATTTTTTTTGCGGCCATATTTTTAAATTTAGCCCATAAATCTCTTTTTTTTTTAAGGATTATGTCGACTTTACAAGAGTTAATTTTGACAACTCTTGGTCTATCAAAATTTCACATTCAACAGTTGCCTCCCGTGCATTGTTCGTATTAGATGTTTATAATGCAAATAATATACGTATCTTTTCAAGTCTTTACATCAACAGTGATTAATTTCCATCTTTTTTTTATTCTCTCTTTTGTGGAGGATAATTAACGATCATGGACGAGACTTTTGGCAATGAAACGTGATTGACATGGGGTTACCGGAGGAGGATTCTAAATTCCTCTTGTCTATTCGATCCGCTGTACTACCTGTACGTGTTGGGGCCGAATTGATTTTGGAACCCTATTATCCCAATCGATTTGCTCGCCAGTTTGGTTTTTGGTAGCCTTTCTTTTCTCCTTTGGTGTGTATTTGAATAACACCTTTGATCGCGGGGTTTGATACTCCTTGGCTTCACTAGCATAACTGTTGACAACTCGAATAACCTTTTGAGGCAAAGTAAGAGGCTTGTGATTTTCTCTTTGGTTACTCTTTCTTTGGTTTAAAAGATTTTGGGAGGTTCCAGAATCCGCTGATTTGTAAAACTTGGCATCAGCGTAATTAACATCTTCCCCATGAAAAGGATTTGGGTCCCCTCGGATTGTTTTCTCATCGCCATGCTTGTTAGTGTGTTTCAAACACTGGTGAAGAGTGGAAGCAACAGCCTTACCAGTGTGAAGCCATGGTCGTCCGAGTAGGGCATTGTAGGATGTATCAGCATCTATTACATGAAAGAGAGCATCTGTGTAGAGATCATCTAGCTCAACTTTCAAAGCAATAGTGCCTAAGGCTTTCTGCCCCACTTGATTGAATCCTTGTATTGTGAGCAAAGTTGGGGACAACTGATTTGGTGTTATCCCTATCGCCCTTAATACCCTTAATGGAAAAAGAATGACTGCAGAACCACAATCAAGTAGGATACGATTTACTCTTTTATCTCCGATCGCACCTGTAACATACAAAGGCCTGTTGTGATTCATAGGCCTCAGCTGGAGGTCCTCGTCAGAGAATGTTATGCAAGCCATGCATGCAGCACACCGGTTTAAAGGGGAGGTCAACACCTCATCTACCTCAATCGGGTCAACTTGATCTTTGTAGTCGTCAAGGTCCATTAATGCCTAAATAAGTGCCCTTCTTAGCTCTTTGGACATTTGTAAAGCGTCGTAGACACTTAGGCGCGCTGGAATTCGGTTGAGATGAGAGATGACATCATAACGAACCCTTTCTTTATGAGACCCCTGACGAACTTGAAAAGGGACTGGGGCAGGAAGATCCTTTCTAGACTCCCTATTTGACTGTCCGTTCTCAGCAGTGCTTTTGCTATTTGAGCTTGAGGGAATTACTTCCTGTTCACCCTTTTCTTTAGCATTCACCGATATTCGTGGTACATCGGGTTTTGCTTCTTTTCCCTTCTCTTTTCCCTTCTCTTTTCCCACTAATCTTAGTGACTGCAATTGACGACCGGACCGAAGAGTTATTTGGTCCACTTCTTGGGTGGTAGGTGCGGTCTCAATGTTTATTTCTTCACATTCATCAGCCCATGAAACCATACAACATTGGGCCACTTCTCCTTCTACAGGATCACCGTCCGACGAGTCACTGCTAAAAAAGCCCCTAGGGATGTAATCACCTGAAGTGAAAGGGGTCTTAAGCGGCGGCTCGTACTCATCTTGAGAAGTTATTTCCAACTTCTTCTTAGCCTTTGACTTTTTCTTCTTGTTCTTCTTATTTTTCCTTGGTGGCGGCTTCTATCCTCGAATTTTGACTCCTAGGGACTGAGAAGTGTTGGCTAGCTTTTGCCAAAATGACCTTCTGCTAAAGTAGGTTTGCCATCCAAAGCCATCATCATCATCATTTGATGTCGCCCACGCCTCTAAACTTGGGTCTAAGTAGAAGTCGTACAGGGTTGGTGCCCTTGGTGAAGAGGGAGGCATATCTGGATATGCCCACACTATTGCTACCTCATCGTCAATAATGAATTTGATGGGGACCACATGAGGTGGTAATGACACTGTTGGGATTCCCTCATTAATTTCTGAGGATGACGTGTGAGAGTCCTTCTTTTGTTCAACTGCTAAAGTCACATTTGATGATGCAGTCGGCCCTTTGGGTTGAGTTTCCTCTATCTCAATTTCACCCTTTCTGATCATATCTTCAATTATGTCTTTGAAAACATAGTAATCTTTTACAGGGTGGCTAATGATCCTATGGTATGAGCAATACTTAGGATCATTTGTCTTGTTGACTTCAGCAGGTCGCTTTGGTTCTGGGAGGCTGATGGCCTTCGCTGCCATCAACTCATCGAAGATCCCTTGTACATCATCATCGTCGAATGGATACTTCTTTTCTTTCCTTTCTTGGAGGGTGAGTCGTCGACCTTCCTCTTTTTGCTTGCTTTTGCCATTTTTGTTGAAATTTCCGTCATTGGCTGGCTTTGGGCTTGTTCTGACAAAGGTGGCCATTGACTCTCCCTTTTTAATTAGCCTTTTGATTTCCTCCCTCTTGGATTGCATGCTTTTCTGATGAGCAAGTTGTCTTTCTACATTGCTCGCCTTAGACACGAGAGCATCGAAGTTTTGAGGCTCAGCAGTGCCAACATATGTAGCAATTTGTGGATTTAAATTGTTAGCACACATTTGAACTGTTGATTGCTTACTTAGCTTTTTTGGGCATTGCAAGCTTAAACTCCTCCACCTCATAATAAGGTCATTTACACTCTCGTTTGGCCTCTGATGCGTATCAGCAAGGTCTATTATAGAGACCTTTCTCTTCGAACTTATGAACTGAGTTAGGAATGCCCTTTGAAAGTCATCCCAAGTGTGTATTAACCCTGGATGAAGTTGGGTATACCATGTGAAGGATGCCCCTTTGAGGGACTGTACAAACTGCCTGATTAACAATGCATCATTTAAGGCAGTTTCACCACACGCTGAGTAGAAATGGGCCAAATGTTCATGCAGTGACCCATTTATCCCATCAAAATTTTTTGAGTACATCCCTATTCCATTCATCTCTTCCTTGTGGTACAGGGTCGAGTACGAGATCGGGGTGAACCGCTGGAAGCGGGGTAGATGTGGCTGAATGTGTAGGGGTACCTGCCCCCTCGACACCCCCGACCAGTAGAAGCTGGAGGTAGTTAGGAAGTTGGAAATTTTCTTTTCCTTTGCTAGGATAGTTTTGGTAGTTGTTTCTCTATTTCTTATTAAGCCTTTGGGGCTACTAAAGTTATACGCTGAGATGTAATGAAAAGTGTTAGTGTGGAACTCTTATGTTATTGAAATGATATGCAATAAAATCTCCCTAGATTATTTGAATATCAGCATCCCTTGTTGAAAAATGTTAGTGCGGAACTCTTATGTTATTGAAATGCTATGCAATAGAATGATCATAGTGATAATCATGAATCGTGTGAATCTGATGCCTAGCTGATGTGAATTATTTGAACATGTGACGTGGTGGTTGCACCATCTAAACTTGGTAATATGTTGAAATCGAACTCCTGTCCAACCTGGCATAATGCACTCGCATGTACTGTATGTTGGAAATTCTGTAGAACTTAGGTTGTGAACTATTAGGAAAGGAACTAAACCCGAATTATTTTCCCCATCCGGAATGGCGAGAAGTAACGACCACAACAGCGAGTCCCGAACTGGACCCCATCCTGAGACAAGGGTCCCTATGAACCAGGACATCCCTATGGCGGCCCTAAGGGAACGACTGAAGGGTTTACGTCCTCGAAATAGGAATGGGTCTCGTAGTCAGATTGACGAGACTAACCCGCCAACGGGAGTTGAGCTTACCAATTTGTTGCTGCTGGAGATGCTGCAAAAACAAGGAGAACAACTGCGACTCCAAAACGAACAGATACAGAGACTAATGGTGGTGCGGGAGAAAAGGATAGAAGAGGATAACTCCTACATGTTCAAGAGGTTCGCAAGCCATCATCCACCTGCCTACGATGGCAAAGACTTTCAAAGACTGGATTAGGGGCATGGAGAAACTATTCGACACACTCTAATGCCCTGAAGAGTGGAAGGTGGGCTTCGCAGTTTTCTATTTGAAGGACAAGGCTGACTTATGGTGGGCCACGATGAGAGAGAGACAACACGAACCAGGATTCGACTGGAACAAGTTCAAGGAGATGATCAATGATCATTTCTACCCTATCTCCCTCCAAAAAGTTGAGGGAGAGTTTATGCAACTGCAGTAGGGGAACATAAGCGTACTCGAGTATGACTTGAAATTTATGGAGCTTTCACGATTCGCTCCAGCCTTCGTAGCTGATGAAAGGCTGAAGATGAACCGGTTCGAGGCCGGGCTGAACCCTACAATCAAGGAGAGGATGTCCGTCCGTCAGTACGCCTCCTACATTGATCTATATGATACAGTGGTCAACGTAGAGAGGGTGATGAAGGAGCGAAGCAATTATCTCAATGAGCAGTGGGGAGCCAAAAGGAAAGGGGATAACCGGGACAACCGGGGAAACTTTCAGTCACAAGAGCAAAATCGTCAACCGGCTAGGGGCCAGTACTCTGGCAACTTCAATCGAGGTGGCCAGTATCCCAATACATGGCCCAAGGTGACCTGCAATGTTTGCGGGAAACCAGGACATTTTGCCAGGGAGTGTCGGACAGCGAATAAATGCTTCCGTTGCAGAAGCCACCAACACCGGTTCGAGACTGCCTGCTCCCTCCACCTCCTACTGTGCAAGGGCAGGGCCAAAGTCAAGGGTAAGGGCAAAGACCTCAGCAGCCATATCAGAACAGGGGAGGACAGGGGGCAAACCCCAACCAACAAAATCGGGCACCTCAGCAAACCCAAGCCCAACCTCCCTATCAACCGCCTCGGAACAATGGGGGCAGAGTCTATGTGATGCGAAAGGAGGAAGCGAAGGATGTTCCTAATGTTGTGATGGGTACTTTCTCTCTCCTAACTCAACTAATAGATGTGTTGTTTGATTCGGGCGCCACGCACTCGTTTATTTCTGCTAGGCTGGTTGCGACGTTAGGACTCACCCCCACTCATAAATCTTTATTACTATCCGTGACTCTCCCAGATGGGCAGACTGTGTCGTGTGAGGAGCTACACGAGGGTGTTGCCCCCTTAGAATGTATGAATGTGAATTCCTGGCGAACCTATATAAGTTTGAGTTAACTGATTTTGGGGTTATTTTGGGGATGGACTGGTTAGCTAAGTACCAGACTCAGATAGACTGCTCGAAATGAAAAATTACTCTGAAAGGGCCCAACAGGGAGAAGATAGTGCATAGGGGTCAGAGTCCCAGAATGGGAGTGAAATTGGTATCAGCAATGAAAGCTCGTAAGTTGTTGGGTAAAGGATGCGAGGGATTTCTGTGTCATGCGGTGAATACTAAGGATGCCAAGTCATCCCTGGAGGACATCCCTGTAGTAAAGGAATTCCCAGAGGTGTTTCCCGATGAATTCCCCGGCATGCCACCTCTTAGGGAGGTGGAGTTCTGTATCGACCTCACCCCTGGAGCCACCCCCATTTCTAAGGCACACTACCGGATGGCACCAGCTGAACTTAAAGAATTGAAGACCCAGCTAGAGGAACTCTTATAGAAAGGGTATATCCGACCTAGCACATCTTCGTGGGGAGCCCCAGTCTTATTCGTGAAGAAGAAGGATGGGACCCTAAGATTGTGCATAGACTACCGGGAGCTAAATAAGATAACGGTCAAGAACCATTACCCCCTGCCCAGAATAGACGACTTATTCGACCAGCTGCAGGGCGCGGGAACTTTTTCCAACATTAATCTCCGTTTGGGGTACCACCAACTACGAATTAAGGATGAGGATATACCTATGACTGTGTTTCGTACCCAATATGGACACTACGAGTTTGTGGTGATGCCCTTTGGCCTCAGCAATGCCCCGGCAGCCTTCATGGATCTTATGAACAGGGTCTTTAAACCTTACTTGGATCAATTTGTGGTGGTGTTCATAGACGATATCCTCATTTACTCGAGGACCCCAGAGGACCGCGTCCGCCACTTACGAACAGCCCTAGAAGTTTTGAGGAAAAACGAGTTGTATGCCAAGTTGTCGAAATGTGAGTTCTGGTTGAGAAAAGTAGCATTCCTGGGACACGTAGTATCTAATGAGGGTGTGTCGGTGGATCCCCAAAAGATTGAGGCGGTATCAAACTGGCCCAGACCTAAAAACCCAACAGAGGTAGGAGTTTCTTGGGATTGGCGGGTTACTATCGCCGGTTTGTTCAAAACGTCTCAAAAATTGCCGCTCCGCTTACGAACCTAACCAAGAAGGCCACTAGGTATGAATGGATGGGGCAATGTGAGGAAGCGTTCCAGGAGCTCAAAAAGAGACTAACGAGTGCACCAATACTGGCCTTACCAACTACTGACAAGGACTTTACAGTGTACAGCGATGCCTCTAGGAGTGGTTTAGGGTATGTGCTGATGCAAGAAGGTCGCGTCATAGCCTATGCCTCCCGACAACTGAAAACACATGAGCGAAACTACCCGACTCACGACCTAGAGTTAGCGACAGTAGTGTTTGCCCTTAAAATCTAGAGGCATTACCTGTATGGGGTACGTTATGAAGTCTTCACCGACCACCAGAGCTTGAAGTACCTTTTCTCACATAAGGATCTGAACTTGAGACAAACTAGGTGGCTGGAATTCCTGAAAGATTATGACGTCCATTTCCAGTACCATCCGGGGAAGGCTAATGTAGTGGCGGACGCATTAAGTCGTCGACTGTATCCAGCACTGAGCTGTTTACTGGCGCTCCCAGGCAAGTTGTATGAGACGTTTCGCAAGTTGGAGCTTAATGTGATTACCCCGAGGTCGAAACCTATACTTTGCACCTTAGAGGTGCAGCTGACTCTCATAGAGGAAATCCGAGTAGCCCAGACCACGAACCCTCAACTCGAATGGATTAGAGAAGAGATATTGGTGGGTAAAGCACCCGAATTCGTAATTTATGAGGATGGTACCATACGATTCCATAATCGGGTGTGTGTTCCAGCCGTAGAGGCACTTAAGAAGAAGATCCTAGACGAAGGGCACAATACTCCACATTCAGTACACCCTAGGGGTAATAAGTTGTATAAGGACCTAAGGCAGACATTCTGGTGGAGTAATATGAAACAGGAAGAGGCTGATTATGTGGCAAAGTGCCTGACCTGCCAGTGAATAAAAATCAAGCACCAACGACCTGCAGGACTTTTACAACCGCTGGATGTCCCTTTGCGGAAATGGGATTCTGTGTCCATGGATTTTGTCATAGGGTTGACGTTGACCCGACGGAAGCACAATGCCATCTGGGTTATAGTGGATAGGCTAACGAAGTCAGCGCACTTCATAGCCATGAAAAATACTTGGACCTTGGATCAGTTAGCTCGAGCCTACCTCGAGGAGATAGTACGGCTACACAGGATACCCAGTTCCATAGTGTCGGATCGGGATACCCGGTTTCAATCAGCATTCTGGCAGAGGCTGCAGGAAGCATTCGTAACATTATTACGTTTTAGCACTGCCTTTCACCCTGCAACCAACGAGCAGACGGAACGTACTATTCAAACCTTGGAAGATATGTTATGAGCTTGTGCTTTGGATTTTAAGAGCGCATGGGACGAACAACTGGCATTGATCGAATTCTCGTACAACAACAGCTACCACGTGAGCATTGGCATGGCCCCGTACGAAGCACTATATGGGAGGAAATGTAGGACTCCGCTCTGTTGGGAGGAGAATGACAAGGCCTTAACTATCGGATCGAAATTGATCCAAGAGACCACAGACCATGTAAAGGTAATCCAGGAAAGAATGAAAGCCGCCCAAAGCCGCCAGAAAAACTATGCTGACCGGAGGCGTAGGCCACTTGAGTTTCGGGTGGACGATCATGTATTTCTCTGGGTCTCTCCAACCAAAGGAGTCACAAGATTTGGGAAGGTAGGGAAGCTCAGCCCGACGTATATCGGGCCGTATCCAATCATACAGAGAGTTGGAGAGGTAGCCTACCAACTAGAGCTACCGACTGAACTTCAGATGGTGCATAATGTATTCCATGTATCGCAGTTGCGGAAATACATTTCAGATCCCTCGCACGTGATCGAACCCGATCCCATACAACTCCAAGAAGATTTATTGTATGAGAAGCAACCCATACAAATCCTGGATCGGCCGGAGAAGCACCTCCGTAGAAAGATAGTGCCCCTGGTGAAGGTCCTTTGGGCCAACCATGAGACATATGAAGCCACTTGGGAGCCGGAGCAAGAGATGTGAGACAAATACCCCCATCTATTTTTATAATCAGGTGCGTATCATTTTCGAGGACGAAACCTCTTAAGTGGGGTAGCATGTAAAACCTCAGAAATTCTGGCTATAATAGTGGTTCATCGCGGCATAGTGAAGTTTCGGGGACGAAACTTTCTTAAATGGGGTAGTGTATAAAACCCCATAAATTCGATTTGGGAAATTATGTCCAGTTGAACTTTCGCTGGCATCCTCAACCGCGGGCGGCGCAGAAGGACCCACAGCTGGTGCGTTTTCTCTGCGCGTCCTCGCTCGTGTCGCATCGCTGACTACCATCGCTACCGCTCTTTCCCCACAGACGGCGCCAATCTGATTCCGCCGGGAATCTGTTTTGTGGTTGTGTTGATGACGTGGGGCGAAAGAACGGGTTTATCTGACAGCTGGCGATCAACACGACGTCGTCCTCGTCTCTTTGTCCTCCGACCTGCAAAAAAGGCTAACCCCGGGTGGTGATCTGGGGAACGCCTCTCCGACGGTCAAATCAATTAGACGTTCCAAAAGGCGTGAATGCTATAGAAAGTAAGTTCCTCTTGGTCCGCCTCTTCCTTCCCGAGGAAAACAGGTCACTATTTATAGCTTGTTTCTAAAAGGGGTAAAAGAGTAATCTTACCTTAGCTGGTTGCTTGAGTCTCCGGTCCTGTAGCCACTGGGCCTGGAGGAAAGCCCCAAGGGTTGTGTTTCGGGCCCCTTGGGGTGTGACCTCGTGAGTAAGCATAGGCTGGCATTCCTAAGGAATCTTGGCCCACATAGGGGTCCGATTGACTACACATATCCCTAGGCCAGGCCCAAGAGGTGATATATGTGTTTTTCCCAAATCACTTAGCCCCTCACATCTTACCTGACGTCCGTGCCTGGACGATGGTCAAGTGAGATGTGGACCTAGGGGTCTACAATAGAGTGTGAGAGGCGCACTAGGGCCACTTGCCATGCAACAAGGGATTACAGGGATTTGCACCCCAGGGTTGGACAGTTGCTACAGCTGTCAAACATAAATGCACGGAGTTCTAGGATGAGGGCCTTGCATGCGCAAGGTAATTATGATCTGACGCAGTGGCCCACAACCTGTGGATCTTCAGGTCTATCTTGCTTCCCTATAAATACCCCGTGGTTTTTGTTGGAGATAGAAGCGATTGCAATTGTTGAGGAGTAGACCAACCATCGACTTGAGTCATGGCTTTCCCTCTCATTCGCAACACCAGAGAAATGGCACTTTATCTGAGGGAAACGCTCGGATGGCACCGAAGGAATGCAATGCGCCCACCACGCCCTCTTCCCGAGGACTTTTCGAGATTATGCCGGGACTTTTCCTTATCTGAAGCTGAGCAGGCTGCGGCGGAGCTTGGACTCCCTGAACTGGTTCAAGCGACCTTCTACGCAATGCTGCTGAACGATGCTGTCGAATTCGGCGCGGCCCATGAATTCACCGGGGACGAGATGAAGTCTGTGCTCATGGATCTGAAGTGGTCATCGTTCGAGAAGTGGATATATTGTATGGACGATTTTTTGAGAGCTGCTCAACAGAATCGTCCGGCCGACGAGATAAATATCTCGGACGTTGATGCTGTTTAGGGAGGCGTTTTTGATTTAGGCGGCCCCCCTTCCCCTTCTAGTGATGAAGCCTAACGGCCTATTGTATCGATGTGCACCCCTCAGGGCATTTTCCAGGGGCCTTTATGTAATGAAACCTTGTTTTCCTTCTCATCTGTATTTGATATTCCGTCTGTCGAGCCCTCAGGCCGCGCTTGACAGCCCTCGGCAACTGGAGGGGCTAAGAGCGTAACGACCGGCCATATGGTCGTGCTCGAAGGCCTTAGCCCCTGGAGGGGCTAAGAGCGTAGCGACCGGCTGTGGGGCCGTGCTTGAGGGGCCTTAGCCCCTGGAGGAGCTAAGAGAGCAGCGACCGGCCATAAGGTCGTACTTGTGGGCATTAGCCCCTGTCGGGGCTAAGAGCGTAGTGACCGGCTGTGAGGCCGTGCTTGAGAGCCCTTAGCCCCTAGAGGAGCTCAAAGCGTAGCGAACGGCCATAAGGCCGTGCTTAAGGGTCTTCAGACCCAAAGGGAGTCAGAGGCGGGACGCACGGCATTTGGCCGCGCTCATGGCTTTTAGTCCCAAAGGGAGCCAAGGACGTGGCGCACGGCACTTGGCCGTGCTCATGGACCTTTAGGGGCTAAGAGCGTAGCGACCGGCCGTGAGGCTGTGCTTGAGGGCCTTAGCCCCTGGAGGGGCTAAGAGCGCAGCGACCGGCCATAAGGCCGTGCTCGAGGGCCTTAGCCCCAGGAGGGGCGAAGAGCGTAGCGACCGGCTATAAGGTCATGCTCGAGGGCCTTAGCCCCTGGAGGGACTAAGAGCGTAGCGACCGGCCATAAGGCCGTGTTCGAGGGCCTTATCCCTTGAAGGGGCTAAGAGCATAGCGACCGGCCGTGAGGCCGTGCTTGATGGCCCTTAGCCCCTGGAAGAGGTAAGAGCGTAGCGACCGGCTATAAGGCCGTGCTTAAGGGCCCTTAGCCCCTGGAGGGGCTAAGAGCTAAGCGACCGACCGTGAGGCCGTGCTCGAGGGCCTTAGCCCCTGGGGGGCTAAGGGCGTAGCGACCGACCGTGAGGCCGTGCTTGAGGGCCCTTAGCCCCTGGAGGGGATAAGAGCGTAGCGACCAGCCATAAGGCCATGCTCGAGGGCCTTAGCCCCTGGAGGGACTAAGAGCGTAGCGACCGGCCATAAGGTCGTGCTCGAGGGCCTTAGCCCTTGAAGGGGCCAAGAGCGTAGCGACCGGCCGTGAGGCCGTGCTTGATGGCCCTTAGCCCCTGGAGGAGCTAAGAGCGTAGCGACCGGCCATAAGGCCGTGCTTGAGGGCCCTTAGCCCCTGGAGGGGCTAAGAGCTTAGCGACCGGCCGTGAGGCCGTGCTCGAGGGCCTTAGCCCCTGGAGGGGCTAAGGGCGTAGCGACCGACCGTGAGGCCGTGCTTGAGGGCCCTTAGCCCCTGGAGGGGCTAAGAGCATAGCGACCAGCCATAAGGCCGTGCCTGAGGGCCATTGGCCCCTAGAGGAGCTAAAAGCGTAGCGAACGGCCAAAAGGTCGCGCTTAAGGGTCTTCAGACCCAGAGGGAGTCAGAGGCGTGGCGCACGGCTTTTGGCCGCGCTCATGGCCTTTAGTCTCAAAAGGAGCCAAGGGCGTGGCGCACGGCATTTGGTCGCGCTCCTGGACCTTAGATCCAAAGGGAAACAAAGGCGTGGCGCACGGCATTTGACCGCACTCATGGACCTTTAGACCCAAAGGGAGCCAATGGTGTGGTAAATGGTACTTGGTCGTGCTTCATGCCCTAGTCACCCTTTAAGGATTGCTGTCGTGACATCCTGGGCCTATGTCTTGGGCCAGGCTGTTGCTTAATTACCACGTGGCATGCCTTTTGAGGAAGCGTGGTTATCAAGGAGCGTTGGGGTATGCGAATCGTCTCTTGGCTCTACATAAGGATGGGGTCTTCACCACCGTAGTCATTTGCGCCATACTTCTACAACCAATTTAGAGAGAGAAAAAATTCTAGAGAGAGAGGCTCTGACATCCTCCTTCCTCCCACTCCCCAGATTGCCTGGCTGCTTCCAACCAAATCTTTATTTCTTCGACATCCTCAGGTACATGCTCGCCCCTTTCGCCGCATTCTTTATATGTTATATCATCTTGTTCATCTAGTGGAGATGTCTCCGAGGAGCAGGTCGGTCCTCTCATGGAGGGCCGGCATCCACAACTCCCCAACCTCCCGGCCTTAATTGATGGCCGTGTGGTGGCTGGACTCCCCTGAAAGAATAAACCAAGGGAGCCAAAAAAGGTCCCTTACGCCGTACCCATTTTTGAACCTGGCACTCCCTCGTGGTCCAGCTGCGAGCACTCTTCTACCCCTAGTATTTTAAGTCCCGAGGTGACTGTGACGTATCCATGGGAGGTTACTATTGCTAATTTTGTGCCCGACTTCTAGGTCCGCGGCATGGCGAAGACGAAGTCAACCCCCCGCATCCGAACTCTAGACGAGCTTTTGGCCGAGGGCTCGATAGGTAATGTTTGTTCAGCTCTTCCTCAGTCTAATATGGAGGTCCGAGTTACCTCCTCCAGTTGTAGTACGTCCTCTCGACCTGGCTCATCCAGTGGGGCCTCAGGGCGCACCTCCTCATCCGAGGAGGCGTCGACAAGCTCCCAATCCGAGTCTTCAGGTCCTGGCAATTCGGGGCGCTCGCGCCATCATCGTGCGGCCCCCGTAACGGAGATTGTGGCCGAGGGGCTGGAATTTCCCAGGGCTCCAACTTGTTCGGACCTTCAGGATGGACCGGGAAGTCACTTCCCCGACCCGTGGGTAATCTCCAAGCTTAAGAGATCGGCGCTCGACAAGCAGTACCTCCTGCCGGCCAAATATGGCTTTGTAATGCCCGAACCGGACGACACAGTGAATGAGCCGCCCGCCAACTGTATTACCGTGTACCGAGCGGCCCTGGATTATGGCCTTTGGTTCCCTTTACATCCAGTAGTCAAGGATATTCTCAATAAGTATGAATTGGCGCCCGCTCAAATTGTACCGACGTCTTGGCACAACATCTGCTCAGTTGTGGCCACATGTGAACTGCGGGGTCTGACCTGCTTGGCGCACGCGTTTAGTCTGGTGCATACGGTCCAAAGGGCCCCTAAAGAGACCGGGGACCTGGGATGGTACTGTTTCAATAATCGCCCAGGCTATATGACCGTAATCGAAAAGAAATCCAAAGTTAGATACTGGAAATACGACTTTTTGTTTCTGCGCCGGCCGTCGGGTTGGGGCGACGTCCCTGATTGGAACGAGGGAAAACCGGTCCGGAATCCTTTCGGGGAGCCAACGGCCGAGGAATGGCGAACCGCCCGGTACTTTATGTTCTATATCCGTGAAGACGATCGCCCTCGGCCCATCCCCATATTCATGAGTCAGGCTATTGACGCCGTGAAAGGTCCCGAGAAGAGAAGGACCAAGTCTAGTGACCGGGAGCCATTGAACTGGTTGCCGAAACTGAAATTTTTTGCTAATGACTTCTTTCTCGCTGCGGCCGGTCTACTGATCCTTAAAAATTTTACAAAGGGTACTCAGTTGTCCAGGCATGTTTTTGTTTCGCGTTTTGTGCTGACCTGACCTGTTCATCTTTGTGCAGATCAAGCGAGGGTGAGACTGACGGTCTTTGAGACTGGGGATGCGACGCCCGAACAGGTGGCCGTTTCCGCCGACCGCAGGAGGGAGGAGGAAAGGCAACTGGCCGTCGTCCAACAGGCTAGAAAGGTACGATATGACCCCTTTAGTTAGTTGCCTTGGCGTTCGCAAGAGATTAACTTAACCTTCTGCAGACGCCTTCCCTTGGACCTCGCGGTAAGAGACCTACCGTGAGTCTGCCTCCGCCCTGCAAGAAGCCGAGAACCGAAGAGGTGACCAGGGAAACTGGCCACGAAGCGAATCCTCAGACTGCGAGCCGGTCTTCTGGAGAGCGGGCGGCTGCCGAGCAGAGACGCCGTACATCCCCTCGCGGTACTGGCACTTCCCCCGTGACTCCAACTGGTGTCGGCCATTCCTCCCGTCCTTCAGGGAGCTTCATCAAGGCCGACCCCCCTATTCGCCTGGCCCTTGTTCAAGACATAGTTAAATCCTGGGATTTATCAGCCACCGGTGTTTCGGATCCACCGCCCGTCTCGGCGGAACAGATTGGCATGGCGGAGGCTTTTGCCCGAGGTGTCAAGGCCGTAGCCGAGTGCCGACGCCTAGAAGGGATGGTAAACAGGTATCAGCGTCGGTGCGAACGGCTTCAATCGGACCTCGCGGCCTGTGAGGTCACCAAAAAGGAAGTACAGCAGAAGTTGGAACAGGCTGTAGCTGATACGGCAAAGGCCCAAGAGCGAGGTTACCAGCAGGGCCATTCCGATACCTTGACATATCTCCGCAAGGTCCTGTTAACTCTTGCAGGGGAATTTGATGACGACCGGTACTTCGAGGCATACCTGAAGTATGTTGACAAGCGTGAGCAGGCCATTGCTGAGGGCCGCGACCCAGACGAAGTGGAGTTCGTCGCTCCATCTGAGGGTGAGGCCACTGCTGATGAACCCACACATCCTCTTGAGGTAGCCGGCCTTTCGGAAGAGGAGCCAGCTGATGACAATGAGCCTGATGCATAGCTGGTGCTACTTTGTCTATCTTGTCCCTTGTAATTTTTAACTTTGCCTTTTATTCCGGCATGTAAACAATGTTTGTTTTAATGAAAAGGGGATGCTTCTCTTGGCCTTCTGTTTGTGTTTCCAATTTCTTCTCTTATTCATACGAGGGTGGCCCCGAAACAGAAGGGCAAGACGCGTGAAAGCCCTCTAGCCTTCAAAGGGACCCGTAGTGTAGCGACCGACCGTGAAGCCGTGCTTAAGGGCCCTTAGCCCCTGGGGGGGCTAAGAGCGTAGCGACCGGCCATAAGGCCGTGCTCGAGTGCCTTAGCCCCTGGAGGGGCGAAGAGCGTAGCAACCGGCCGTGAAGCCGTGCTCGAGTGCCTTAGCCCCTGGAGGGGCGAAGAGCGTAGCGACCGGCCATAAGGCCGTGCTTGAGGGCCCTTGGCCCCTGGAGGGGCTAAGAGCGTAGCGACCGGCCGTGAGGCTGTGCTTGAGGGCCCTTGGCCCCTGGAGGGGCGAAGAGCGTAGCGACCGGCCGTGAGGCCGTGCTTGAGGGCCCTTAGCCCCTGGAGGGGCGAAGAGCGTAGCGACCGGCCGTGAGGCCGTGCTCAAGGGCCCTTAGCCCCTGGAGGGGCTTAGAGCGTAGCGACCGGCCGTGAGACCGTGCTCAAGGGCCTTAGCCCCTGGAGGGGCGAAGAGCGTAGCGACCGGCCATAAGGTCGTGCTTCTGGTACTGAATACAAAGAAAATGGCACGAGTAGTCATTCCCAAGCATTAAGGAGTACATTACAACTTAAATGTGATATTTCCTTAAATTGCTGTTGTGCCATGCCCGGGGAACAGGGGTGCCGTCAAGAGTTTCTAGCCGAAATGTGCCGGGACGAATTTTCGAGGCCACCTTGTAAGGCCCTTCCCAATTGGTTGTTAACTTGCCGTGTTCCGTTGCGCGGGCAACGCTCTCCGTGCGTCTGAGCACCAAATCAGCGAATCGGATGGGTGTCATCCGGACTGTTCGATTGTGCATTCGTGCGATTCAGAGTTTATAGAGGGCCTCTCGGAGCATAGAATCGCCGCGGATCGAGGGAAGGAGATCCAGGGCCTCTTATAGAGCCGCATTGTTTGCTGCTTCCTGAAATGTAGTTAGACGATGTGTATGAAGGGCCACCTCCACAGGCAGAACGGCTTCAGAGCCGTAAGTGAGAATAAACGGTGTCTCGCCGGTGGCAGTCTTCTCAGTAGTGCAGAGGTTCCACAGGACGCCGTGCAGCTCGTCTGCCCAGTTACCCTTGGCGTCATCAAGTTTTTTCTGAATACCGTGAAGGATGGATTTGTTGGCTGCCTCGGCCTGTCCATTAGTCTGGGGATGCGCCACAGCCGTGAAGCAAGCCTGACATCCCAAACTACTTAAGTAATCGGTGAGTTTGCTGGTATCGAATTGCCGGCCATTGTCGAAGATCATGGTGCGGGGGACGCCGAATCTGGTGACAATGTTTCGCCAGATAAATTTGTGCACCTCTGCGGTGGTAATGGAGGCGACGGCCTCAGCTTCGATCCACTTGGTAAAGTAGTCTACAGCCACAAATAGGTATTTGCGCTGGTCGGTGGCCCTGGGAAAGGGTCCAAGGATGTCCATGCCCCAGGTGGCGAATGGTAGGGGCTGACAATCGGTGTCATCAGGGTTGTGGGACCGCGTTGAACGGGCCCGAACCCTTGGCATTTGTCACAAGTCCGGACTAGCGTCATTGCATCTTCCCATAAACTGGGCCAGTAGTAGCCAGTACGGAGGGCCGTTACGGCGAGCGCTCGCCCGCCGAGGTGCGAGCTACAGATGCCTTGGTACAATTCTTCCAGAACCTGTTTCCCCTCTGCTGGGGGTATGCACCTCAGAAGGGGTCGGGCAAAGGAACGCTTGTAGAGGATTCCTTCGTACAATACGAACCAATTTGACCGTTTCTTTATCTTCTCTGCTTCTTTGGTGTCAGTGGGCAACCTGCCATCAGTGAGATACGCGCGGATAGGTTCCATCCACGTGGGACTCCGGTCCAGCCATGCGACCTCATGCAAGCCGATACTTCTATCCATCAAGGTTTCCCACTTAATGTTCTTCGGCCGGCCGTCATCAGAGGAGCTTGCGAGTTTGGACAAGGCATCGGCCTGCCGGTTTTCTGAGCGAGGGATGTGCGTGATGGCAAAGTGCTTGAGCAGCTTGGTGGCTTCGCGAACCCTCCTGACATATGCGGCCATAACTTCATCCTTTGTTTCATAGTCCCCGTTGAGCTGACTTACGACGAGTTGCGAGTCAGAAAACGCCTGGACGTGCTCGGCCCCTGCAGTGTGACAGAGCTCTATTCCTGCAATGGGGGCTTCATATTCTGCCTCGTTGTTGGATGCCTTGAACATGAACTTGTGGGCGTGCTCGTAACGTGCTCCGGATGGGCTTTCCACAATGAGACCGGCCCCACTACCCTCCTTGGTGGAGGAGCCGTCGACATACAAGTTCCAAGGGTGCGGCTGGGAGTGTTGCCCCACAGGTGCCTTACATTCGGCGAAGAAGTCAGCCAACGCTTGTGCTTTGATGGCTCGCCGGGGCTCGAAGGCCAGATCGTAGCGCGAGAGCTCTACAGCCCATTTCAAGAGGCGACCTGATGCATCCAACTGCTGAAGGACGCTTTTGACGGGTTGGTCGGTTAAGACCAAGATCTTATGGGCCTCAAAGTAGGGTCGCAGCTTCCGACTGGCCATCACCAAGGCGTAAGCGAACTTTTCAATGAGGGGGTAGTTTACTTCTGCGCCTGCTAAGGCATGACTTACGTAATACACTGGTACCTGCTCTCGTGCTCGCTCGGCCACCAGGACCGCACTGACCGCATGTTCTGAAACGGCCAAATACAAAGTCAACACTTCCTCCTCTGTGGGACTGGCAATCTGCGGCAGTCGAGCTAAGTACGACTTTAGCGCTTAAAAGGCCTCATCCGCCTTTTCATCCCATTGGAAATTACCCCGCTGGCGTAGAACGCGGAAGAAAGGCTGGCACCGGTCGGCTGATTGAGACATGAAACGGCCGAGGGCAGCCATCAAGCACTGAACTTCCCGTATAGTTTTGGGGGGTTGCATGTCCAGGACGGCCTGAACCTTGTCTGGATTTGCTTCTATGCCGCGATGACTAATCATGAAGCCAAGAAACTTTCCTGATCGCACTCCGAAGACGCACTTTTTAAGGTTGAGCTTCAAGTTGAACGCGCGGAGGATTTCGAATGTTTTCCGCAAATCGGTGGGGTGGTCGGTCTGGAGCTTGCTCTTGACGATCATATCGTCCACATACACTTCCATGGTCCGCCCGATTAACGGCTCGAACAGCTTGTTGACGAGGTGTTGGTAAGTGGCCCCTGCATTCTTTAGGCCGAACAGCATGACTTTGTAGCAGTGGAGTCCGCGGTCGGTTATGAACGTCATCCTTTCCTGGTCTTCGGGACAAAGGGGTATCTGGTGGTACCCTGAGAAGGCATCCATAAAGCTAAGCAGGGCATGGCCGGCAGTGGCATCCACCAGTTTGTCGATTTTTGGCAGGGGGTAACTATCCTTCGGGCAGGCCTTGTTTAGGTCCGTAAAATCCACGCACATCCTCCATGCATCGTTGGCCTTTTTTACCAACACCACATTCGAAACCCATTCTGGATACTGGCATTCTCTGATAAAGCCGGCCTCTAGCAGCTTCTGGACTTCCTGACTTGCCGCGGTCGCGCGCTCAGGGCCCATGTGGCGCTTCTTCTGGGCAACCGGCTTGTGCCTTGGATCGGCATTTAAGTGGTGCTCCATTACCGTGGCAGCCATGTCGGGCATCTCACTGGGGCCAAAAGCAAAGATGTCCTTGTATTCTTGCAAAAGAAAGACGAGGGGTTGACGCTCTGAGTCGGCCATACCGCACCCAAGCTGTACCGTGCGCTCTGGCCGCCCCTCTTCCAATGGTATGTGCTTGACTTCGTCTTCAACTTCTGCCCGACGTCGCGGAAGTTCGACGGCGACGGAATGAATTACCAAGGTCTCGGGACCCGTCGCGGCAGGATTCCCCTTTGCCCTCTTTGCCGTTGCGAGTGGTACTGCGACCTCCCGCTCCCGAGGTCGTTCGATGAGGGGCTTTATGCTAACTAGGTAGCACTCTCGGACCATCCGCTGATCCCCCCGGAGCTCGCCGATGGCTCCGTTGTCAGTCTCAAACTAGAGCTGGAGGAGATAGGATGCAACTACGGCCTTAACCTTATGGAGCGTAAGCCGTCCGAGAATTACGTTGTATGCCGTGGGTACATCGACCACAAGGAAATCAACTTCCAAACTTCGGAAACAGGTCTTGTCCCCGAAGCGCACCGGGAGGCGAACGATCCCAGCAGGAGTCACCTCTTGTCCTCCAAACCCCAAGACAGGGGTTGTAATGGGATCGACCGCGCGCCCTGGGTGGGAAAGTTTTTGGTAGCAATCTTTTGTTATGATGTCCACGGAGCTGCCGGTGTCTACGAGGATACGGCGCACCAACGCGTTTGCAATTTTCATCTCAACCACCAGCGGGTCGTTATGGGGGGTCGCTAACCGGGGGGCATCCTTGCCTCCAAAGACCATGGTGGGCGCCGTGAAGCCAGACTTCTGTTCCATGGTGAGCACCTGTTGTGCACTCCTCAGTTGTGCCTTCCAGGCCGAACGTGTCAGATCCGTCATGTTGTCGCCCGCGATGGTTGCCACAATTTCTGTCGAGCACTCTTCATCTCGGGGTTTGGCTCCTTCCGCAGCAGGCGCGGCCCCTTTCTTAGAAAGCGATCGATTTGTCCTTTGTCTGCGAGCTCATGGAGAGCTTTCTTTAGCTCTCTACATTCGGTTGTGGTGTGGCCGCTCTGTTCGTGGAACTCACAATATTTCCGTGCGTTTTGCGGCCGGGGGGCCATGGTCATTGGAGGCGGCCGACGCAGTATCGGATGCCCTCATACCTCCATCAGGATATTCCTTGCATCCGTGATGAATCAGGCATCTAGAGTTTCCACTAGTTTCCTTCTGTCACGGGGAGCGGGGTTCCTTTCACCGCGAGTGAAACCCCTATCCCCCTGGAGCCTTCCCCTTCTTGGGGGCGTCCGGTCCCTCGGCGCAAATTTCAGTGGCTCGGATGAAGTCCGCAGCCTTTCTCAATGCTTCAGCTAGGGTGGTTTCTTTCTGTTTCGCCAAAGAGAACTTAAAACGTCCACTCTTGAGACCGTTCAGAAAAGAGGTGTACGCTACACCATCTTCCAATTCCGGGATTAGGATCGCCTCCTGATGGAACCGTCTAACGAACTCGGCTAGGGACTCCTGCGGCCCCTGCTTGATTTTTGACAGGTGAATGCTAGTTCGCCGTTCTTTACGACTCGCAATAAACTGACCAACAAATTTGTCGGCCAAGTCCTGAAAACAGGCTACGTTGCCCTGTGGAAGACCATTGAACCAGGATTGCGCTACCCCCTTTAGGGTGGCGGGGAAGTAACGGCAATAAGAGGCATCGTCCACATCTTGGACGTACATTTGAGCTTTGTAGACCCCCAGGTGCTCCTCTGGATCCCCGGTTCCATCATACAGATCAACCATTGGCATCTTCACTTTTTCGCTTCTTGGGGCGTTTACGATCTCTAGGCAGAAAGGGGTTGAGAAAGAAGGGGCGGCCAAGCGGGCGGCCGTTCCCGATACCTTGATGGGAGTACCGTGGCGCCGTTCAACCTCCACCACAGAAGGACTTCTCGTGTCCCCGATAGGGTATAACCCGCGATGTGGGGAGCGATCCCTCATGCGGAGCTCATAGCCACCCGCTTCCCTCACCGGGGGACTCCGCGCTCAATCTCGGTTACTGCGATGCTCCGGGCTGCGGCGACGACCGCGCGACTGTGCCCGTGTGAGCCGGGACGTTTGTTCCTGCTCCTGAAGCCAACTGGATTGTCGCGAGTGAGTGGCGTAAGGAGTTGAGGCGGTAGCAGAAGCTACAGTGCGTCCGCGCTCCGATCGACAGGTGACATCAAGTGTGGCACGGTCTTTCTGCCGTTCGTCTTGGAGATGGGGTATTTGGTACGACCTTCCCTCACGGGCGAGGCCCCGTGAGCGTAGAGACCCTAATTCTTCCCTGGGGGACTCGGCCCGTGGCCCGAGGTGCCCAGGAGGGTTGTAAAGGTTCCTTGCACTGTTCATCTCCAGAGCCCTCTGGACCTGCTCGGTGACCTGTCTCGTGATGGCGTCTGCCATGGTGGACATAAGACCTTGGAGTGCGTCAACTGTGACGTAAGCTGGAGGTTCTCGCTGCAAGGCCCCCACTGGCCGAGGACTTGCCCTGGAACTTTCGCTGGCATCCTCAACCGCGGGCGGCGCAGAAGGACCCACAGCTGGTGCGTTTTCTCTGCGCGTCCTCGCTCGTGTCGCATCGCTGACTACCATCGCTACCGCTCTTTCCCCACATATGGCGCCAATCTGATTTCGCCGGGAATCTGTTTCGTGGTTGTGTTGATGACGTGGGGCGAAAGAACGGGTTTATCTGACAGCTGGCGATCAACACGACGTCGTCCTCGTCTCTTTGTCCTCCGACCTGCAAAAAAGGCCAACCCCGGGTGGTGATCCGGGGAACGCCTCTCCGACGGTCAAATCAATTAGACGTTCCAAAAGGCGTGAATGCTATAGAAAGTAAGTTCCTCTTGGTCCGCCTCTTCCTTCCCGAGGAAAACAGGTCACCATTTATAGACTTTTTCTAAAAGGGGTAAAAGAGTAATCGTACCTTAGCTGGTTGCTTGAGTCTCCGGTGCTGTAGCCACTGGTCCTGGAGGAAACCCCAAGGGTTGCGTTTCGGGCCCCTTGGGGTGTGACCTCGTGAGTAAGCATAGCCTGGCATTCCTAAGGAATCTTGGCCCACATAGG
>JACYFF010002017.1:1330026-1397994 GCA_017589665.1 Selenicereus undatus | reverse complement strand
ATGTTCAAACTCCAATAATCAACCATAAATTCACAAAATCAGTTCAAGCTCTAGAAATTAACTGACCCATAATGAAATCAGCTTCTAGCATTATACTCAACCTCACCCATCACTAAATTCAAAACAGAAAACAAGATCAAATCCAATCCAAGGCAAAGTGACAAAGAAGATTAATAGAGCACTAGATGAAGCAAAGACATGCCCGAAGAGGAAAATCACACAACATCCTTGTTGATAATCTTAACTCCACAAATTGCAGTCCACTCGAAGTCCTTCCGTGTTAGCAATGACAAAGATCTTCACAATTGCATGCACAGTGGTGGTGTCGAGACAAGGCTGGAGAAGGGTGAAAGAGCGAGATAGAGATGGATTAGGGGCTTATGGGTTTCACGAGGTTCCAATTGGTAGGTATACGTCTTTCCTCAATCTTGAAAAATAAGGGCTATTTGGTAATTTCAGAATTCAAATGACCCTTAGCTTGGAAAGCACTGTTTAATAGTTTGGCCAACATTAAAGGTACTTCAAAATCTATTATTAAATTAAGGGGCCCTAATAATAGTTTGCATAAAACAGGAGGTACCCATTTGTAATTTTTTGTGGGGAAGGTCACACCATCTGTTGGAAAAAAGCTAAAGTTCGATTGAAGAAGAATATAGAAATTTTCTAAATGTTGTTCATGCTGGGAAAGGGGAATTTGATGTTGTTGAGGGTTGCAGCAACTTCATAATGAAGTTGAGGGTTCAATTTTGTGATTGCAAGGGATGACAGATAACTAACTTGCCTTGCAAACATGGTGCCAGATGTATTTTGCGGATGAAAGGGAAGCTAGAAGATTATAGTGCTCCATGGCTTTCTACTAAAAATTATAGGAAATTATATAACAATATCATTCATCCTATCTCTGACCTATGCATATGGGGAGAAACAAACTTGCCTACACTTAATCTGCCATTTGAGCTGAGGAAAAGAGAAAGGCTAGAGAAGTATAACATAAGAGATTCACAATCTTGGTCCCAAGTCCCACAAACTGAAGGTCAAGCCAGACATTTCTCATGCTCTAAAAGGTGCAAGCAATGCAAACAGTTGGGGCTTAACATCTTGACCTGTGGGAGGCCTAGAGATGACACTAACAGGCTAGTGGAGAGACACAAGAGGAAGAAGAATACCAACAACAGACTTGTTGGAAGGCCAACAAAGACCCACAAAGCCACCCGTGGAACTTCAGTTGGGACATCAGTAGCCATAGCTGCACTCCCAACCCAATCTAGCCAAGCTTATTTGTGTGTGGACTTATTTTGTTGTGCTTGTTGAGTGCATGACTTATTGTAATATGTAACAGTTACCTGTTCACTTTGAATCCCTCATATTTTGATTTTAGTTAAGGAAAGTATTTTATTAATATTGAACACTTCATGCTTTTTCAGTTGTTATTAATTGCATTAAGTAATTTGTAAGGAGGAGTTTGGTGTGACTTGATCAGGAGTTAATGATTTCTTGAGTTGATAACATTTTGTGAAAGTGTTAGTGTATGTACTCAAATAGTTATGCTTAAATAATTTTTTCATTCACTTAATAGTTTTATATCATCATCGGAAAAAAAAAAGCATGAAAGTGATTGTTTAATATTACATCATCACAAGCATGACAATTAACACTATGACCACAATCAATGAAATTACAATTAAGCTTGGGCCCTTCTCAATAAATTTCATTATCAACCTCAACGCCCTTAACTTCTTCTTCACTTCATATATGTCAACTACCATATGCCTTCATGGTTATCCTATTTTGCTGCCCATTTCAGAAATTGATCACACATCATACATTTGAAATAGATTCTTTTAGAGTTTTGGCTTGAGTGAGAGACCTTTCTTACTAAAGAATAATAGAAGAGTAGAGGTATGGAGAAGCTGAGCAGAAGGTCTCGGTTCTATTTCTCATTCACCACGGCAACCATGCCTTAGTTTATATACATGGAAGTCTAATAATACACAAATCCTAACTCTTAGCTTGGTGGCTAAGCAACAAATATTACCACAATATCTCTAGAATAAGAAGAAAATATTTACAATATCTTTTACAATATCCTTTTGTAGTTATCATATCATCTATCACTTCCCCTCAAGTTGCAACGAGAGGGATTAACCATACCCAACTTGGATCGTAAGAAAATGAATGGTTGCTTGCCTAAGGGCCTTGGTGAAGATATCTGCCACTTGATTTTTGGAATGTATGTATCAAGTTACTAATTTTCCAGACAGCAGTCGCTTACGTACAAAGTGCTAATCAAGCTCAATATGCTTGGTCCTCTCATGAAATACAGGATTCTTGGATATGTGTAAGGTTGCTTGACTATCACAATATAACTGTATAGGATGAGTCAGGAGCGCCCTCATGGAAGCAAGAAAAGATTTAATCCAAATTAAATCGTTGGTAACCATGGCCATAGCTCTGTAGTCTGCTTTAGTTGAGGAGCGAGACACAGTATTTTGCTTCTTGGATCTCCAGGATATTGGAGATCCTCCTAGTGCAATAAAACACCCAGTAAGAGATTTCCTGGTAAGCGAGCATGCACCCCAATCTGAGTCACAAAAGGCAACAATATTTAAATCAGCATCACCGCGTACCCAGGAGTACCCTTGATATATCGTAATACTCGTTTCGCAACTTCCATGTGAGGTTCTTCAGGTGCTTGCATGAATTGTGATAGAATACGAACTGAATAGCTTAACTCAAGCCTAGTGAGTGTTAAATAAATAAGGCACCTGACGAGATGACGATACTACATAGGATCTGTGAGATATTTTCCCGTCACTAGTCCAGACTTATGGTTGGTTTCCATGGGAAACTTCGCCAGCTTGGCTCCAAGAAGTCCACATTCTTCAACAATTTCAAGTGCATATTTTCGTTGACACAGGAACAGGCCATTGGCATTGCGTGCCACCTTTATGCCCAGGAAATATTTCAATGGCCTTAAATCCTTGATGCTAAAACATTTATGAAGATAAGCTTTGAACTGGGCACATAAATCATTATCATTACCCGTTAGTACTTAATCATCAACATAGACAAGTAAGACCATAAACTTTTCACCCTCCTTATAGGTAAAGAGAGAGTAATCTACATATGATGGAACAAATCCATAATCAAGGAGTTTAGAGGAGAGCTTTGCAAACCATTGCCTTGGAGCTTGCTTCAAGCTATAGAGAGATTTCTGCAAACGACATACTTTGTTAGATGTAGCGATTTGGAAACCTAGGGGCATCGTTATATAAACTTCTTCTTCTAAATCTTCATGAAGGAAGGCGTTATTGACATCCATCTAAAGTAAGTCCCATCCTTTTGCAGCGGCTACTGAAAGGAAGCATCGAACACTCACCATTTTGGCTACAGGGGCAAAAGTCTCGTTATCATCAAATCCTTCCACTTGTTCATCTCCTCGGATCACGAGATAGGCCTTATACTTTTCTATACTCCCATCGAAGTTATATTTTACCTTATACACCCATTTGCAGTTGATAGGCTTTCATCCTGTGCTAAATCAACAACCGTCCAAGTCTTATTCAACTCCAATGCCTTTATTTCTTTGGCCATTGCTTCTCTCCAGTGGGGACCTTTAACTGCTTCATGAAAAGACCTGGGCTCCACAATTTTCGAAATAGTAGCCAAACAATGTCTATGCTTATCAGAAAAACTATTGCATGTAACGTAATTAGCTATGGGATACGGTTTAACTAAAGATACTTTTTGGTTTGGATTTGAATAGGAAGAGGGATTGTGTCTACAGTGGGGCTGGACTCACTCCCCTTATTGCTGTGCTAGTTGGGCCAGAAGCCCTTGCTCCAAGCTCAGTCGGTGTGGGCCTCGATCCTCCTTCGTTGCCTGGGCCTTACGAACCGTGTTGTCTTGGTCTTGACATATGTGGTTGGACAGGCCCAGGAGCTACCACGGCTGTGTTGTCATTGGGCTGGACCTCCCGCAATGGTAAATCGTGTGGCCCACCAAAAACTTCTTCCCTGGCACTTAGTTCCCATCTCACCAGTTGCTTTAGGCTTTCAGAATTGTTCTCTGCGGCACCACTAGTAGCTATGGGATAGACATCTTTGTGGAAAATCACATCTCGACTTACAAACATTCTCCTGTTTCAATGTCATAGACCTTCCAACCCTTTTCCCATGTAGATATCCAACAAAAATGCATCTGTTGCTTTGATCCCCAAATTTATCCTTTCTTCTTTGAAAATTATGCGCATAACACAAGCACCCAAACACCAGAATATGATCATAAGAGGGTGCTGACTGAAAAAGCATTTCATCTGGAGTTTTTCCATTAAGTACTTTTGTGGGTGTCTTATTAATCGAGTGAGCCGCAGTTCAAACACATTCTCCCCATAATTCAATTGGTAAGTGAGCCTTAAATCGAAGAGTTGTAGCTAAATGTAAGATATGACGATGTTTCCTTTCAACCCTTCTATTTTTTAAAGGGGTGTCTGTACAACTAGCCTCATGAATCATCCCATGTTCCCTAAAAAATGTCTTCATTGGGTTTGATATAAACTCACTACCGTTGTCACTTCTAATGGTTTTTACTTTTGTGTTAAATTGAGTTTGAACCATTACACAAAAATCCTTAACAAGTTGACATGCTTCGCTTTTAGCCTTCATTAGATATGCCCAAACACAAAGAGTAGCATCATCAAGAATGGTTAAGAAATAACTAGCACCACAGAAGGACTTGACAAAATATGCACCCCATATGTCACAATTCATGAAATCAAAGGGCTTTAAAGCTTTATTTTCTCTAATATTGAAAGGCAAACGAGTTTGTTTGGCTTTTAAACACACATCACATAAGTCCTTGTTATGATTATTAGGAATTCCCGAAACAATACTAGATAAGTTTGATAGTGCCTTATTTGAAAGGTGACCCATTCTCCGATGCCATAAATCATATGTCACAACTTTGTTTACTTGAATCTCTGCCTTTGCATCTCCTTTACAGAAATAAACCCCTTTCCTATGCTCACCCGTACCATTCAACATCTTCATAGTATGGTCATGTATCACACATAACTTGCAATTAAACTTTGCAGTACAACAAAAGTCCTCAACCAACTGTGCTATTGGTATCAAATTGCACTTTAGATCACGAACAAATAAAACATCATTCAATGTTAATTTCAAACCAAGTCTCGCCATGCCTCGCTTGCTAGCAAACGTAATGTTCACGTTAGATAATCCCACCGGTATAGGTGCGATATTACTTACGTTTAGTAGCAACCTCAAGTCCCCAGTCATGTGATAGGAAGCACCACTATCTAAAAGCCAGTCACACTTACCAGACATTTGCTCATTGTTGTCCTTCAGAGTTTCGATGAGGCTTAATAACTTTTGTACTTGCTCATTGGTTATCTTGGATAGGGTTGCCTGAACTTCGTCTGAAAGTTCCATGTTGCTGCTTCCTTCTTGTGTTTGCGCAGTGTGTGCCTGCTCTCTAGGTTGGTAATTGCCTCTTGCTTGTCCTGCGTTCTACTGTCCTCCTCCTCGACCCCTGCTGCTTCGACCTCTTCTCGTATTCCAACTTGCCGGATGGCCCACCGACTCGTAATAGTTGGCTTCTTCGTGTCCCATCTTCCCACAGTGTTTACAGCTCACACGTTCTTCTCCTCTACTGTAATGGATCACGGCAAAAGCAGCAGCCTCGATCTGGTGATCTCGCTCTCTTATCACTCGCTTGTGGTTCTCTTCTTGTTAAACCATGCTAAATATTTTGTCGAGTGAAGGTAGAGGGTCTAAGGCAAGGATTTGGGACCTCACATTTGAGTATAAGTCATCATCTAAGCCCATCAGAAACTGATGGACCGTATCACTTTCAACTAGCTTGACATACTTCTCTGTGGCTTCACACTTACAAATTGGGAGTTTGACGTAACTATCTAATTCGTTCCAAAGCCCCATAAGTTTTGAGAAGAATTCTACCACACTTAATGCACCTTGCTTGCAGGAAGCAATTTCGACCTTAAGTTGATGAATTTCGGGTACGTTCGGGATAGCATAACACTTCCAGATGTTCTCCTAAATCAATTGTGCCAAGTTAGCGTAGGTGATACTTGCATAAAGCTTTGGGTTTATAACATTAAGAATCCATGAAGTTACTATGGAATTCACTATAACCCAAGCATTTACCTCAACTGGTTTGGAACCCGGTTGCTATGTATGGCTTGGTGATCGTCCCATTGATAAATGCCACCTTGTTCTTGGCTGTCAAAGCCGTTATCACGACTTTCTCCCATAGCTCAAAGTTCCTTCCATCAAATTTAAGTGCCGTGATAATAGCTCCGGGAGCATCCAAGGGATGTAAGTAGTATGGGGATTGTGGGTCGATTATAAATTCCGGTGGTGTAGTCATCTTGCCTTCCTTTATTGTGGTTTTAGAATGCTAACAGTCCAAGGAATCGTTGCTCTGATACCATGAAGAACAAAAGAAGAGTAGAGGTATGGAGAAGCCGAGCTGAAGGTCTCGATTCTGTTTCTCATTCATCACGGCAACCATGCCTTGGTTTGTATACATGGAAGTCTAATAATGCACAAACCCTAACTCTTAGCTTGGTGGCTAAGCAACAAATATTACTACAATATCTCTTGAATAAGAAGAAAATATTTACAATATCTTTTACAATATCCTTTTGTAGTTATCATATCATCTATCACTTACACCTTCGGAATTGCATCTTCGACAAACCGCTACTTCATCTTCATAATCACTTGGTAGATTGCTCCTTGATGATAAAGAGGTTTGCATTATCTAACCTTTCAAATTATCACAAATTGTAAACAACTAAAATAAAACATAATTACAATGTTTTCGCTAACTTTTATATTATAATTTATCACAAAATTTTAAGGTTCCAACTTCAATTTAATTTTCAGCTTCATACTTCAATTAAAAAATAACTTTTAATTTTGCAACAAACAAAAATCTTCAATTTCTAATGTGCAAGATTAGAGAGGAAAAATAATAAGTAAATTAATATGCAAGATGCATAGAGTTGCAATTTCAATTTTTTTTTTAAAAAATGACCTTCTCAGATCTGAAATTAACTTCAATGGAGGAATGATGGAGCACAGTTGCAGTAGGAGAGAGCAGATGGAGGAATGCGGTGAAGGCGGCAATATAGATGTGACTTGCTTTTAAAGTTAATTTTAACTAGTGTGGGTCCTGCACCCACTTTTTCTTTTCACATTCAAAGTACACTTTTATGGGCGAGCATTATTAGTATTCTACAATTTCTCCTCTTTTCTTGCTTACATTAAAATAGATAAGTTAGGAGGACAACTCAAAAAAATATTTTTTAGCAATTTCACCCATATTAAAAATACTTTAAAAATCTATTATTAAACGAAGGGGTCTTAAAAATAGAGTACACCTATTTGTAATATTTTACTTTGGGGACTAAAATTCTAATCTACCTTTGACTCTTGCTTTTGCCCATTGAAGCCCTGCTCTGCCTTTTTCTTTATTAATTAATGTCTGAAGCTTAAGCTTCGCATCTTATCGATGCTGAAGCTCCAGCATAGTGCGCAGCAGAGAGAGTGAGGTCCAACCCTCATGAACTTGGAAATCAGTGGTGCAATCAGAAATGAAATCTGCAAAGATTTGATTTTGTCATCAAATTCCGCCATAGTTGATGAACTCTTGAGACGAAAGCATGAGTTTGTCGATTACTGTGATGACCTTTAACCTTCACGATGAACAACCTGAAGAAAGTCCAAATTCGTGGGAGAAAAGAAAAGATTTGTGCATCAGCGTCATTACGAGTTATTCTCCGACGATCTTATGCACTCAGCAGGGTATTACTTCTCTTCACTTAGTTAATCAAATTTGCATTGTCATCTTCTATTACTATTAGCATTGGACTTGTTAATCCTAATCCTCGACTATTCTTGTTAGGTTTGAAGTCGCAGTTGGATTATCTTCAGCAGGGACTACCCGGTATAACACTATCCCAATTTCAATTTCTATGGTTTCTTTTATATTTTATAATAATCTAGGATCTAGCAGAGCTAGCATCTCTTATAATTTAAGAGCCAAGGCTTTGGAGCCGCCCCGCATCCCTTTAGGTCGGACTCTGGGTGTATGGATTTGGATTTGGATTTGGATTTTACTGCCTTCCATGATGCGGTCCTTTTTTGTTATTCTGCACATATGTCACTGCATTTCTTGTAATTTGGTTGTTTTTTGTTTTTTTTTGTGAAATGTGAATTGTCTTTACTTTTGGGTGTTATTTTGTTGGCATTGAGACACTTCTGCCATCAATATGATGCTTTATTCTTCCCAAAGTGGAAGGTGGACTCATGTTTTTGTTCATGATCATAGAGTAATAATCGCGATCCTTGCAATTTATTAATGATCTTTAAATGTTATATTTGTTTTGTGGATGGAATAGCAGCTAAAAACATTGGCATTCTTAATATGCGAAGAATAATCTTAAATCCCCATACCCCTCGCAATCCAACATGTTTTCCCAAAAACTTTTCGTGGGTCTCTTGAATATGGGCACCACTGTTCACAAAGTTAAGGCCACATACATCTGGATCTCTTCAGATCCTGCACAAGTGGGACCCGTACTAAGAGGAGTTGTTGTTGTTGTTGCTACTGAAAGTGTAATCCTAAATCCACTATTAGCTAGCCTTTTCTGCCTTTTCACATCCCTTCGAGAAGTACTTGTGCTTTGTAGTGAAAGATAAATAAATTCCTCAGCTGCCAAGATATTGATGGCTTCCCTTGTTTTAGCACTTCCTGCTCTTGGTTAGATTTTTGTATGGTACTTATACCGGGACTATCCTCCTTTTGAACTGCCACCCTTGCACGAAAAGATATTAGGGCAACGGGTTCTCTACCGAAACCAGATTTTACAAGGTACCTACCATCTCAACGTTTAGTGAAGAAGAGGTTGCACCCTCTTGAGCTAATAGAGCTGTCTTATAAATTTCAAATTATGAAGATGAGGAGGAATTCAGTCTGAGCTACCCGTATTTGTTGGACAGCCAGCCTATCAAACGAATTACAAGCTACAAATACTGGACCTAGATGGTTCTTCTCCAAGGTCCTAGGACTGGCCTAGAGGGCCATACATTCGTATATCGGCCTCTTTTGGATAGTGAGAGGTTAACAACTTACCTAAGGCAGCGTTTGCAACCAATAATCACATTGGCTTATTTGCGGCCACCGATAAAGCTTTAAAGCTTGCTTATTTGCTTGGATGGCCACCACAGGAAAGATTCCTAAGGAGGCCATGCTCAAAATAAGAAGTTCTAGTGGTCCATGTAGGTGCTCTATGTGTTTTGAGGAGGAATAATATGTGAATCATCTTTTTTTGCATTGTCTGTAGGTTTCCTCACGTTGGCATTTTTCTCCATCTTTGATGGGGTTCAGCCAGTTCCAGCCATCTAATGTGAAAGATGTGTTCGTGGCTTGGGGAGAAGGACGAAGGAGAGTTGGGTTTTTTAGATTTGGGAAAATGATTTCTTTGGCTATTCGGTGATCTGTTAGGGAAGGAGAGAAATAGATTGATGTTTGAGGACAAAGCGATGTGCTTTCAAGATTCCAAGCTCTATTTTTTGAGAATGTTGTATAGTTGGAGTGTTGTCCTTAATGGTGATAGAATATTTTTTTTTTGTTGATTTTGTAGATTCTATTATGGATGAGAGCTTGAGGGCATAATGTTTTTATATTTCCCCCTTTTTTACATAAGTGACATACCCTTGCTGTCTTACCCAAGAAAAAAAAAAAAAAAACCCACAGTAGCATATGGTGTTGCTTAGTTCTAGATATCATATGCTAGAAGTTATTGAGGTGATACTTCTTGAATGACCTGATTTCTTGTTGTCTATAGCATCTTTGGCTATGTTACTCGGACTCGACTGTTACCCATGTTACAGCGACGAGTGTCCACACGTGTTGTGTCAGAGCTTGGCAATTTTTTGAGAAATTTTGTATTTTTTGGTCTAAAATAACTGTACCCATGTCCGAGTGTCAAGTGCCCAAACACTGGTACTTGAGGCAAAATGAAGAGTCCTAGACTTTGGCACTTCAAGAGCAATGCAGATGTCTTGTACAAAATTTGCCAATTTCCAAAACCCCTTTTTAATAATGTAGAGGTGGTTGGACAATTTTTAGCAACTTGCAATGGGCGGAGGGGAAGCCTTTGAGTGTAAGAAGTCTAGATGCCTTTGGTATAACAGGACTGCCCGAGTACCTCAGAAGGGGTCTTCTTCTACATATCTTGAATGAAGCTTATTGATACTAGATTAACATGCTAATTGTTTTGCCTTCCTCCTCTTTGCTGATCTTGTTTCCCTATTTCTCTCGTTCTTCGTCAGTCTGCAGTCTTCTCCTCTCAGATTCCCCTTTCCTTTCTTCCTTTTCCCTTGCACTCAACTCAATTGGTATACGAGCACCCCTGGTTGCCATCAGTTTGGTGCCAGAGCCTAGCCTGAACCCACTATCACCATTGCCATAATCCGCAGGTTCAGTTTCAATTTCCACGCTAGTGCTTGCTGCAGTCTTTTTGCCTAGGTTGACCAGAGCCATAAGTTTTGATCTTTGAAAAAAGAAAATGTCACCCGCTTGGGGGGGGGGGGGGTATGCCTTGCAATTCGCAAAGTTCTTCTGCTGTTAAATGCTAGTGTTTTTTCTGCCAAGGTCTACTTCAAAGCTAGTGACCTTGCTCCCAGCTTATTCAGAAGTTTTGGGGGGGGGGGGACATTGGTGGAAACAAATAAGACAAATTATAACTATTCCTTTCACAGCTGCTCACGTCCCTTGACTCAAATTCCAGACCTTCCTTCTGAAAAGTGTGTGTTTTCAGTTTTGCTGTTTGTTTGTTATTAACAGACTTCAGCAAGACTCAAAACAATTCTAGTTTGTAGAACTTTTTGAGTCTTTTTACAACCACAGAACACTGGTCCTAGATCTTAGCATTATTTCATTTTTTTTAATTATTTTTTTTTTGGTGACACTAAATCCATCATTACTGAAACCAGAACTTAGGAGGTGAACTTCTAAAAGCTGGAACTTGATTGGTTCAGTCTTCCATCATCTTACGACAACCTGGAATTGTTAGATAAAACTAAAAGCCTTTTATCTCAAGTTCAACAATCACCTGCGAAGTGCCATTTCAGGGAACTTTGGTCTGAGAGGTACTCTGAAATCATGCAGACATTGAGGTTTGGGATTTTTGTATCTTGCCTTTCTGAACTCATTTGCATTACATGGCCAAATCCCCTTTTGAAGAAGAGCCTATGCAGAAAGTTTTTCAGGTTAATGATCATCTTTTTCATGAGAGGTTTCAAATGCTGAAGAATATGGCTAACGTGAAATATTGTCTTCCATTTCCTAGATTTTTGCCCCTTTTTGTCTAGCATTCATTAAAGACTGCCGCATTTCTAGACTACATCCACACAGCATTTATCAAAAATTCAAAATGCTTATGCTGGAGTTCATGATCGTACTGTTTGAGGAGGTTAGGAACCCAAATTGTCAATAAGATCTTCAAACTCAATCCCAACCTCAAGATAGCAAACAAGCAATGTAGGAGGATTCACCAACATACCTACTAGCTTAGAGTGCTTGCTTCAAAGACTCCATGTTAAAAGGTAGTTGACTCCTCGTTATTGGTCAAATGATCAATTCCACTTGCTAGATCGAGAAATTATATTTTGAAAGTTTAAAACTCACCTATATGAGCAAGCTCTGTTTAGATCTTCTCTCATTGTCATTGGAGTTTTTTCTGCATGAAGTTGCTGAACTAACAAAGGATGGACTTTAGCTGCAAACTACAATCTTTGTTGTCTCGCATTCATACATTCTAGGACCCTATGGTCGAATCCCCATAGGGCATACTTTTTCTCTTGCATCTTCAGTTCACTGAACTCCCAAACTATGGGTCGCTATGTTGACCTGTGAACACCAAGGAACATTTCACTACCTCCTAGTAGAAGCAGAATGACATCAAGTACGAATTCTTCACTATAATTACCGTATGAGCTTACACATATGTGAACCAATAACATTACTCTCCTCTGCATCTTGTACAACACATGTATCCCTAATGTGGCAAACCCACTTCTTGGTTGTGTTGAGCTTCCATAACTTATGGTTGCTGCAAAATTATATTATAATATGCATGAGCCCCTCAGCTTCTGCCTGCTTCCAAATACCGTGCCTCATAAATCTTGATCACCATCCTTCTCCCAACTTCAAGATGAACATTTGGGCCATGCACTTGTCCCTGTGCACATAATTAAGACATAAGTTCTTTGACTGCCTAGCATTCCTTTCTTGTTGGCTCACTTACCTTGTATGTTTCTTTTCTCTCAACTAGGAATTGGGTTGGGTACAATGTGTTCATTGTATGATTGAGGCACTAGAAACGAAAGAACTTAAGGCTGTGGTTCTGTAATTTTCTTGTGTGTTGGAGTGAGCATTGGAAATGGAATGTGAAGAGGCTTTTATATAAGTGTTTTACTCTCGTGCTGAGGCAAGAGTAGCTTTCATAGCTTGGAAAGCTAGGGGCATTGGCAAGGTTCTGAGCTTATAGATGTACCCAAGAAAGTCTTACACTAGATAAGATATGGATGGATATGGCCCCCTTAAGATTGCCTTCTTGTTGGCTCACTTGCCTTCTAGGTTTGGGTTGGTATAATGTGGTTTGTTGGCTAGTAATGTAGCAATAGAACTCGAGAAAGCTTGAGGGTGATTGATGTAGTCCTTTTTTTGGGGGGCGGGGTGAATTAGAGCAAGTATTGGAAGTGGAATGTGGGGAGGCTTTTATATAAGTGGGCTAATCTTTTGATGGATTGAGGCAAGAGAAGGTTTTCAAAGTTTGCTAGGCAAAGGGCATCAGCAAGGGTTTGAGGCCTAAGGCGTATTCAAGAGACAACTTATGAGCCATGGCATAGGAAGCCGGCAATTACCAACCTAGACAAGGGTTATTTTCAAAAATGAAAATTTCAACCTAGTTGGCATTCATATTAGAGAAGCAGGTCAGGTTCAGGTGCAAACCCCCCTTTATGGTGCAAACTCTAGCTACTCTCTTTTGTTCATTTTTTACACAACTATGTTCATTTTATTTTATTTTTTGACAAATGTAATATTCATCTAAAATGTATGGTTTTATTGGTGTACTATGTCATTTAAACTATTACAGTCCATTCGAACACGCCACATGACAGCTTAGCTAATCAAAGTTCATTCACCACATGACAACGTACTTATTATTTTTCAATTATTTCATGTTCATTTTCTGCAGTAGCCATATTCATTGTTATAAAATTTGGTATTCATTTTTTCTGCAGAATAATATTCATTTTTCCAGAAAAAGACATTCACTTCTCTTTTTCAATAATAATTTTAAAAATTAAAAACATGACAATGGCCCAAACTAACCCAGATTCATTATCCCAGCGCCACTATGCCTGTATGCCACTGCCGCCTATGCCAGGCCACCACCAAGCACTGGCCTTGCAGGACACCGCCAAACCCATGGTGGTCATCTGCGGAACCGGAAAGATTCCTGACGGTGTATCTGGCCAACCCCAACCTTTTATCTGTCCCACCCAAACCCTAGCTGCTAGGAACGCATCCTTCCACAGCTGATTGCCCTTTCCCTAACCGCTTCTGAAGCCGCCTTATCCAGCGACCACCACAGCAAAGTCTGCGGGAATCCTAGCCATTGCTACCACCCACTCCCTCTTTTGATTTCCTTCCCTTTGCCCTCACTTATACCCTGGCCATGACCGCTGCCAGCAGAGCGAGGGACACTGGTGCCACCTGTCACCGGTTGATAATTCACACAAACTCTAACCAGTGCGGTGCTAACAAACTCACGTGGAACCCTTCCTTAGTTTGCTAGTAAGCCTTGATGGTGGCTTGACTTAGGCTTTGTGGAAAGCTAACACACTCGAAGAGAACTTAAAGAGAGAGAGTGGACACAAGAAAGTTTGGGAAAATGCCTTGTATTGCACTTGGAAATGCTTTGAATGACTTGAGGTACAAATGAGCCCCCTTAGGGATATATATACACATCCACCTCCTTAATGGACGGTGGACATCTATTCGATCACACGGCTATTATTACACATCAAGAATATTCTATATAAATATCCTAAATACTACACAAGTGTAGACCTATGTGGAACATTCTAGAAAGTAGTCTAGAATATTCTAGTACAACCTAGAAGTTTCTAGAATACTCCACAATGTCCTAGATACTATGGAAGGTTCTAGAACAATCTAGAAGTATCTAAAGTGCTCTAGAAGGTTCTAGAATATTCTAAAACATTCTATTATATTCCAAAAGGTTCCAGAGAATTCAAAAGGATCTTGGGACGTTGTAGAATTCTCCAGAAATTTGGCTCGTAACACACCACTAAACCTAATATTCCTTCACGGCTGCCGCCTATTTGAACCTTTGCCACTGTCATCAAATTTAGGTGATGTAGGACGCTCTAAGAGCAATTCTCACACCTAGAAAATAACACAAGAACTTCTAAAAACTTAATAATTCAATTCATTCAAGTATGTCTTTTCCCAAAGCACGAGGGGGGTTTATATAGGAATCAATACAACTGAAAAAAGGAATATAAAATAAATCTAAAGATTACGATAAGATTTTGAGAACTAAAATAATCTAGGAAAATAAAAAGACTACGATAAGATTTTAATAACTAAAATAATCTAGGAAAATAAAAAGATTTTATCCTAAAAGATAACCTACAAAGATAATAAATTATAAAAATACTTCACATATGCCAATATTAAGATATATCCATATCTTCTTAATTCTCCTTTATCCTTATCCTGCATCATTAGGGTTCGCGGAGCTCTTGGATTTACATGACCTCATGGCTCAGATTAATTTGCATTTTTATTAGTTTGCACCCCAGGTGGTAGTTTGCACCTGTGCCTATTTCTATCTGGGGAGGGGGGAAAGAGATAGCACTTAATGGCATTCTAGAAAAATATGCTTTGTTGGGGTAGGTATCCCAAGGTTTATTCACTTTTAAAGAAGATTTGTAACTTTTTGGGTGTGTGGGCTGAACCATTAGGCGGGTTTACTCAAGTTTAATTTTAATAGATCAAAAGTCAATGACAATGCTCCAGATGAGTTTGCTGTTAAAAATTAAAGGTCAATTTCTATTTCATGTCCATTTAATTTGCGAGCATCAACCATCCTCCCTCCTATTGGGAGAGGAAATACAGATATGTGAGATGGAATCAAAGCAGCTGATTTAGGACGCTCTAAGAGCAATTCCTACAAAAGAGGAATAATTGATGTAGGATGCTTTAAAAGTAATTCCGACATTGAGAAAATTCACACAAGAATTCTCAAGTACTCAATAGTTTAATTCAATTCAAGTCTGCCTCATAATACATAACAAAAGAGTTTAAATAGAGAAGAAACCTAAAACATTAAGGAAACGAATAAAGACCTAATCTAAGAGATATTATTCACTAGCTAAAAGAATAACCGAAAAGATAATATTTCTAAAAGATAACCCATGAAGATAAAAATACTTTATATATGCTAATATTAAGATATACCCATATCTTCTTAATTCTCCTTTATCCTTACCCTACATCATTCTCCCCTGATTGGAAAAAACTCGTCATCGAGTTTTGTATAGAGGTAGAAAGAAGGAATCCAAGTAAAGAAACAATTTCACTTAACTCCGCAAATAGAAAAACTGTAGGGCTCTCAACTTCTCCAAGAAAAGTAGCAATGCAATCAGTGGATGTAGCTTCTTGCCAACTAGAAGTTCATTAGGGATGAACGAATCAACATGCTTACTTTCAAGTCTTGACATCGAATGTAGAGTATTGTCCTTGAAAGCATGATCAGGGATTATAAATGCAGCATCAATATGTATATGCTTGGCCCATCTCGAATTTTCTTTGCATGCGGTCAGATTTTTGAATGTTCATTGAATGTTCATGGGGGATATTGGAAGAGTTGTTTGCAATTATCGTTAACTCTTCATTCACTTGTATTAGTGGTTGGACATCCTCCTCATTAGGTGCCTCAGGAAAAGCATCCACATTGCTATCTAGAATAAACATTCCTTCATTGTGGACTTCATTTGCATATCACTCACAGTCCCTAACTTGCACTTCTTTTCTACATTTCCATTAGGAGAGAAAACTTGGTATAGAATATTTGTCCTAATCGGAAGTGCTTTATCATGAATTATCACAAACAAGGCCCGATAATGTTTCTCACACCAAGTCATGGTTGCAACAGTAGCAATAAGGGGCTACTAATAGCAACAGCAGTACTGGACAAGAAACAAAGGGTCGAACAGTAGCAGCAAAATTGAGTTGAGAATTGATGAAGGTAACCACACAGTGGCGGGGCAGGGCAGAAGCTTCGAGATATCACGAAGGGGATACTAGCAGTAGCGAGCTAGGGCTTCTTGTTAGCATTAGCAACGAATAGCAATCAACATGAGCAACGCAAGAACAATCAGTAGCACAACTCCACATTCAAGGCCGGCCGCTGGGAACGGGCCTGCAAGGGCGTTTTCTGCTGAGAGAAGGAGCCGGAGGTGGGAGAAAAGCATGGCCAAGAGGGTTTCGGCCCTCTCTATCAATGACTGAAGGCCCAACAGCCTTCAATTTGCAAGCAAAAGGGCGGGCCGCAATATTAGGGTTTCGCAGAGATTCGAACACTCAATTGACCAGTGAAATGAAGCTATTTTGTGCAATTGTTATAGGGCTTTGCGATGAAATTTAATGGGTAGTTGAGGGTTTACGTCAATTGTGGGAGTCTTGGATGGATTGAGGGCGAATTTGAGGGCTAGGGTTCGAAAATTTAGCAATTCGCAAATTAGGGTTTCGAACCGTGATATTGGGGATTCTGATGAGGGTGTGCCTAGGGTTTTAGGTATTTTGGGCTTGCGCGAATTGGGATTGAGAGATTTGGGCGTTTTAGGTTTCCGATGAGAGGCTGAAGGTGACGGAGGTGAGGGTGGTGGTCGGCCGAGGCCAGTGGATCGAGGGGTTGTGGTGGGTAGTGGTGGTCAACGGTTGGGAGGTGCGAACTCAGCTGGCAGGTTGCGCGTACAGTGAATTAGGGTTTCTGGGGTTTGGGTTTTTTTCTTTTTTTTTTTTTCTGATGAACGTTGAAGGGAAAAAAAAAAGAACACAAAAGGCAGCGGCTATGATCGAATTGCTCTGATACCAAATTGATGTAGGTAGGAAACTCTAAGAGCACTTCCTACAAAAGGGGAATAATTGATGCAGGACGCTCTAAGAGTAATTCTCAATTTCCGACACTCAGAAAATTCACACAAGAATTCTCAAATACTCAATAGTTTAATTCAATTCAAGTCTGCCTCCTAATACATAACAAAAGAGTTTAAATAGAGAAGAAAACTAAAACATTAAGGAAACAAATAGAGACCTAATCTAAGAGATATTATTCGCTAGCTAAAAGAATAAACGAAAAGATAATATTTCTAAAAGATAACCCATGAAGATAAAAATACTTCATATATGCTAATAGTAAGATATACCCGTATCTTCTTAATTCTCCTTTATCCTTATCCTGCATCAGCAGCAGTTGAAGGGGGAGGGGGTGCAAGGACATCCAAATAGAAGGGAATGACAAGATTATTATGCAGGCAGTGCATCCTCCAGAACAAGTACACACCAATTTGTGACACCAAGTTATATCTCCAACAATATCAGCATGTTCCTACTCATCATATTTCCTGAGGAAGTAGCAACAACAAGGTCATTCAACTCCTTGTCAAATTTCATTGGAATCTATACCCTGTCTGATTTATTCTCGATTTGAGTTGAAGACAGCCAAGTTTGAAGTCTAGAATCCTTGCAAGAGGAGCTATGTATGTTTGCTGGGTCTCTTATCTATCCTCTAAAAAAAGTGCTCCAAATCATTAAATGCATCCTGATACTATTCTATTATAATCATTTGATCAATTAAATTACTTAGGCATGGGTTCATCAAGAAGAGAACCTCCAATTCTTTCCAAAGTAGCTGTGTTTTCCCCTCCCCAGCCGGTTCCTACCTTTCCAGCCAGTCCCTTACGAGCTACTACCTGAACCTTTACATACATGTGACTTGAAAGTACTTCACCTTCAAGGTCTGTGGGAACAATTTTGGCCTTCTTTTGTAGGAGTTCATCAGTCAGGTTAGGTTGCCTACAATTCACCCCTTGGGGTGCGGCCCTTCCCCGGACCCTGCGTGAACGCGGGATGCTTGTGCACCGGGCTGCCCCTTTTTTTTTGGTAGGAGTTCATCAATTTCAAAGAATTGCTCAACCCTATCAAGGCAACCTAGTATAGCCCACTCTTTACTGCCTTGATCTTTGGTTAATATGACATCTACCTCAGGGATTGATTAGGCATCTGAAGTAGCTAAGTACTTGCTCTGATGGCGTTCTTCAGAGATGAAAGAGAACTAAGGTCTCTGGAGAGGAAATGGATATGGACAGAGTAAGAAGAATAAATTTTTCATTGATCTTGAATCTGTCACATTTGTATGTTCTCCCCCTGTGGCTGAGCAACAGTATGTACAAAAACCCTGTACCTGACTTCTAGCTACTTGCCAATTCATCCACCCTGAACCTGTAAAAAAAATTGCAACATTGCTTGGTCTACTTTACTTTTAAAAGTATCTCTAGAGCGATTCTGTCATGATGCTGCTGCCACAAAGTTCATCACTGGAACTGTAAAATCAGTTGTTTTGTCTTGTTGGGCAAATACAACTTTTGGCATCCTTTGCCCTTGTTGGGCAAATAGAAGCTTTAGCATTCGTCGCTCTCTGTAGTGGGGAATCTTCATCTCACATGCTCTCCCCCCCCCCCCCCCCCCACCAAAAAAAAAAAAAAAAAAACCAAAAAATTGCCCCACCAGAATCTCCCTTTTGAGCCTAATCTCTGATGGATTGTTGATGGTGGAGCTACTCACTTCCTTGCCACTCACTTTGGTGCCTTGATACGTTAAAACACACCTGTTTCTTCACAACAAAGAGTGAAAAATAGTTTGTGACTTGTGCCATGAATTTATTTGTTATAAGACGTTTGGTCATCTAGATGGTTGGTTAGGATATTAGTGTTGCTTTGATCAGAAAAGTAGTATCTTGGTATAGTAGTATGCTTATTTGTACTCTTATTTTGCAAGTATCTTTTCTATCACCAGTACTGCTTCTACATTATGTTCAGAGACATATAGAGACAATCTTGTTCTCTATCGGTTTAGTGTTAGAGCATCTGTTCATCTGAATCATTCCTTGGGACTTGGGAGTTGAGGTTGATTATGATATTATTGACAATTCTTTCAAAAAAAAAAAAAAACAGTAGTGGTAGTGCCGGTCTCGCTGTTTTCACAAAAGTTAGCAGGGGTAAGGCTGCCTACATCTGGATCTCCCAAACCCTGTGAAAAAATGGGATCCACTAGGAGTAGTAGTTGTTATACTTTTGTTTTGGCCACCACAGTGGGCCCTTTGTGCCAGATCTACCATCTTCCAAGTTTGCCATATATGTATGCTCTGAATTTTGAATGTGGTGATTAGACAAGCTACTTTCCATGCCTTCCCCAACTATTTTTGATGCTACTATTAAGACTCATCAAGTAAGACTCAGCACAGGTTCAATGAGTATCTTGAAGCTAAGCATGAACACATTAATTCTCACCTAGTGAACAGTTGGTATTTAGAGTAGATGCAGCACGACATACCTTCAGGGGAAGGAATGTTGGGCCTAAATTTTCTGAACAAGAGGACTGATCTGTGTTTTAGTAGACATCATTGTTCATGAGGGGAATTGGGCCCTGTTGTTTCCATTGTATGCGATTAAGCCTGTTGTACTGCCTCAGTGCGGTTGCCGTCTTTTTGCCTTCCAATTTCCATAGTGAAAGTCTTTTTTGCCTATATCCACTTATAATTCATGTCCAAGAATTTGCCCATTGCGACAATCGTCTGGCTTTCTTCATTTGATCTGATTCTTGATTTAAAACTGTAATCATCTGCGGTCCATCTAAGATAACCTCTGTGCAATTCTGTTATAGGGTAAGGCTGGTCACATTTAACCATAATTGTTACTGGTTTCTTCCTTTTGTCATCTTCTATGGCTCAAATTCATTGTTAATATGGAAGTTAATGGCTGTCTTATTTTTTGAAAATTCAGTAGGTTATGGATGTTTTGGTATTTCAAGAAGAGGGGCTGAAGATAGTTCAGACGAGCATTGTGCCATCTTCTTTGAGAAGGAGAAGGTATGACAGTCTTTGGTACATTCTTCCCAGGTGTATCTGGAGCCCTTTTCTGTTCATTATTGTTGATGAGGTTTTCTCTCTTTTGTTTTTCTCTTTTTATTTATTTTTTCCCCAAAGGTAGAGCTGGTAGAAGGTGGAACATTTTGGTTGTCCGAGTCACCTTCTGTCCCTGGAAGCATGTCATGGGGAGCCGTAGCTCCCTGTATTGCAACATGGGCAATATCCTTTATTCTACAATGGCTTTTGCTTAGATTATCTGAAGGAATCTCCAATTTTGCTCCTATGTTGGGATTTTGTTTCTTTGACTGGTATCTACACATTCCAGCTTAAGGGGGTTGAACCACCAGGGTTTTCTTTCCAAATTGTGAATACAAACATGGATGAGTTTAGTGCTCGTGCACGTAGAAGAAGTGCTTTGCTAACATGGCAACATATTGCATCATTACCGCCCAACTTGCCAGTGGTTTACTGTGGAGGATTCAACACTCAAAAGGAATCAACTACTGGACGTTTCCTTCTTGGTAGATCAAGGTAGTGTTCTGCGTTTAAGTTTCATGTAAGTTGCAGATAGAAACTTGTCTGTTTTGGCTCTGAAGGAAATGTTGTTGGCTTTTGTTTTTAGTGCGTGCACTCAGTGAACTATCCAAACAATAGCTAGAGTACTTCACCAACTTAATAAAACTGTACTCCTTTAATAAAGAGAAAAATTTCATCCATTCAGAAACAGAAACTTACTTCTGCTTGATGAATGAACTAATTATTCTCCGCTTCAAAAAGAAAAACAAGGTAATGGTACTTAGCCTTGTTTTTCCTTTGCTTTCCAGCTTTACAAGAATTTTTTCGTTTTCAGTTGGTATTCTTGGTTCCTAGTCATTCTGTTTCTGGTTATAGGTTGTATCATTCTGTAATCCATAAAGCCTAGGTATCCATGTACTTTGAGACGCTTCATAATGTAGTTTGGATATCTATTGTGTCTTTCTATGTCCCAGAGCATTTATGGGCTGCAAATCCCTGTGTTGCACAATGTTTAACTTTGTTCACTGTGAACTTCTTCAGCTTCCTTGGAATTACGATATTGGAATTGAAACTAGGCCTTTGCCAGGGTGAAGTCCCATGCGTTTGTTTGATTTGCTGTATTTTGTCTTAAATTGGGGTTTTAATCCACTAACTTGTAAACTGGGCCTGGTAAGCTGATTATGGAACGCGTCTTTTCTGAGTTATTTAACAGGTGTACCCAACTTAATTAACAGGGATCAGTGTGGTCATGATGGCATCTTTTGTTTCTTCATAGAGTATGCGAATGACATTTGCATGGATGGTGGCTCGTAGCTTTATGCTCATTCTTTTTGGAAGATCCATGATAGGAGCTTGGTTAGCGGAAGATACTTGATGTTTTCTGTGCCGACCAATCTCCTTTTCTTATTGTATGTGTTATGCTCTGAACAATATTTTATACAGAGAGCATGGCGTTGTGGGTGACATGAGAGATTCATGGCCGAATGCAAGGGTGAGAAAGAATGTATCCTTAGTTCGGACATATCATGGATTTAAAGGTATATTTGGATTCTCTTTGTGATTTTTCTCAGGTCAGGTCATTCCCTGACCTTCAAGTATTGTGTGTGTAGGTGACAAACAGGGAGCTGTAGAATTCCTCAAGTTGATTTTTAGGGCCCTTTGCCTATGTTGGGATCGTCAAACGCAGGATCTCCATGTGGATTGGGTTCTATATAGAGGAAGAGCCCTTGCACCTGCTTTATGTGAAGTTGTAAATGATCACATTGATGAGCGTTACCCATCCTCCCATTATCCTATTTTTGCTGAGTTTATGCTTCCTCGGTCTGTCAGATTGAGTGAAATACCAGCTCAGGATGACAACAACTGAATACTGAGCAAGCTTCGGTATGCGACGACTAATTAGATTTGTTTTTCTTCTCTTTCTTTTTCTCGTTCTTCTGCCAATTGTCTTCACCCCCCCCCCCCCCCCCGCCCCCCGTCCTCTCAAACATTGCTCGTCTGGTTGCTTTTGGGATTGATCAGTTGATATGAGCTGCATTTTAGTATATTATGTCCCTACAACAGATTTATTTTTCCGCTTTTGCCTCAATTATTTGGAGAATGTTTTTTTTTCCAATTTTTTAAACAAAGGTTAGTTGATAAGAAGCGACAATAGCATAGAGGGTACTCAAATCAATATTCATAAGCAAAATTGTTTATTCAGGCACCCTGGATTTTAAATTGATCCCAAAATCACTTGAACAAGGGAGCAATCGACTAGCGAAGTAAATCTTACCAGATAGCATTTGAGGTGGTGGTTTTGTTTTTATTTTTCGAAAGTACAATATAATTATAATACAATTGGGGATCGTGAATTCAATCTAGGACATAATATATGCAATGCCTCAGTTTTAACTAATAGGTTAAGACCTTATGGACTTTAAGGTTCTTCCTAGCCTAGGAAGTATCTTCATACATTTCTTTTCATTAAGTAATGCTCGTTATGAGTATGAGATACATAGAAATGAAGAATTACATATTTAGGCCAACCTCCACCAACTCTGTCCTATTTCTGTTCCTTTTTTTATTTCGTAGACACACTTCTAGGGCTGGTAAAAATTCAGGTCCGGGTCAATTTGGGTCCGGATAAATCGGATATTCAGACAAAAACTTCATACTCGGATCATGTCCGGATTATAAATAGAACACACAGGCCAGACTCGAACTCGGACTTGGACCCGGACCCAAATGTATGATGTCCGGACCCGGTTGTCCGAATGTCCGAATTTGAGTTATAATTTTAGGACATTTGGACCGAAATTTGGTATGACCGAACCAGAACCCGATTTTTGAGTGTTCGAACCTGGTTGTCCGAAATTGTTTTTATAAAATTTTATAAAGAATTTGGACGAAAATTACACATAAACGTAGTTGTCCAATATCCGAACCCCGGTTGTCTGAATTTGTCCGAACCCGAAATAGGTCAAAAATCCGGACAACCTGAACAAGAAATGCTCAAACCTGAACCCTACCCGGATTTAAATTTGGACATAACAGGTTGTCCGAATTTTAAATTCGGACGTAAATTTGTAACCGTACCCAATTTTTTTTGGATCGGACAAATTCGGGTAATCAGGTCGAACAAATTTTTGTCAGCCCTACGCACATCTAACCGTGTAATGAACTTTCCTTCAATGGTTTTTAAGGGCTTTAAAAAAATTAAATAAAGTGAAAATTGAGAAGCCAATAACCTTTCTAAAATGGTGACTAGCTTCAAACACCAACATGATTCTACTTCCCCCCCCCCCCCCCCCCCCAAAAAAAAACCCTGAGTTCTATTTACACGTAACTATTAATCTAATCTACTGCATGGTCATTGGGCCTTGCTGCATACGTGGCCCATGGGGACTGAAACAACCTAAGAGAACCCCTCATGGGAATTCAATCCATTCCTCATAGGCTCAGATAAGTTTCCCCTAATGCTAGGCACGGACAAGGCATCGCGGCATCGCCTATAAAAATATGTACGAGACAGCCTAAAAAAAGGTAAGACAAAGTAGAGAGGGCCAACTCTTGGTGCAATGAAGCCAGCCTTAGTCCGCACGAGAACCCGGAGACCTCAGCTCTCTCGCTCTCTCCGCCCTCCCTCCTCATCCTCTCTTTATTACCCTTTACTTCTACCCCCTTTAATCTTTATTTTCCTTCTTATATTGCATGCCAGTTCAGAGGCCCCATTTCTGGAGTACACTCAAGCTGTGTTCCTTGCAATTCATACTACTTGAGGAGATGACGCACACATCGGGCACTCAAGGTATCTACCCTGCTCCATCTTGAGTGTTCTCCCGTTCACACACACAACTCCATCAACTAAGAAGAACCAAGTTTTATTTGACTGAACTTCACTTCTCGTGACTCATGGATGCCCAAAGATATATCTCAAATAAAGCATTAGCAACACAATGATCCTTGACCGTTGTGATCTTTGAAGAGTAGCCAAAATGACATGCAACTCATTTTTGTGCAAATTCTCAATTTCTTCTTGCAGTAGCAATAACCAATTGGAGCAGTTAGGATAGGAGATAGCTTCAGAATAAGTATAAGGTTCAACACTTCCGGGAGTCTCCTGTGCAACGGCTAGAGCATATGCAATCAACTCACTCTCATCATTGGCAGCATAGCGGGTACGGGTATAGAGGGTATGGGTTTATAAAATGAGGAAAAAACAGATATGGGCGGGTGTGCTAAAAACATGTTTGGGTTTGGGTACGGGTCGGGTACAGGCGTACCTATCCCCAAACCTGCCCCACACCCACACCCGTTTTTCTTTTTTAGTTTTTTTAGTCTTATTTTTAAGCTGGAATCTTTTAGAATGTTCATATCAACAATGTTATTAATGTTACAAGATGAAACTATTACTTGGCAATTCTAAAATTGAAAATGTACCCAGAAGTCATAACATCATAGGCTACTAAACTAATTTAAGATACTGAAAGAAGAATACATGAATTGTAAAAAGAATTACACTAATAAATTCTTGATGCACCACAAAAATAATTTACGTATTCTTTGCCGCCTATCACGAGCAATAGAGTAAGTATCCTCCAGCAAAGACTCATTGAGACTTGAGGTGTTGGAATTGTGCTCATCAAAATGGACCTCACTGCAAAATCAGGTAATGTGGATGTAGTAGCTCCATCTTGACGGATACTAGGAGAAACCTCTAACTCCACTTTCTCACCGGCATCTTGTTGATTACCTCTACCAATAGAAGAAATTGTAGACTCTTTCCCAAGAGAAAACATAGCATTTTCATTAAAAGTAAAAAAATCCCAACTTTAAATGACCTTTTTGGAACTAGGACACTGTAAACAATATCCCTTGGACTCAGATGCATAACCAAGAAACATGCATTTGATAGCCCTAGGAGCTAGCTTCCCAACGTTAGCATGAACATAAGTAAGACATCCAAACAATCTCAAAATGGAATAGTTGACGGGATTACCTTACCAAACTTCTTCTGGAATTTTGAAGTCAATAGAAGAATGTGGAGAGCGGTTCATAAGATAACAGGTTGTAGAAACAATCTCGGCTACAAATCACGACAATGTCATAAGCCGGCATTGAAGAGCATACAATGAGCTCTCTCTAATAAAGCCCAATTGATACGTTCTATGACCCAATTTTGTTGAGGCTTCCCATTTAGAGTCTTGTGTCTAGCAATAACAAGAATGATGCAGAAATCATTGAAATCTAACTCACAAAATTCAAGACAATTATTGGTCCTAAACTTTTTTATCTTCCTCCCAATCAAGTTCTCCACAAGGGCTTTGAACTTCTTGAACATAGGAAATGTTTAATATTTATGCCTCAAAAAATAGCCGCATACTTTGCGAGAGAAATCATCCACAAAAGTCACATGTAGTGTTTTCCTCCAAAAGAAGGAACCCTATGTGGACCCCACAAATCAGAATGTATACAATCTAGGATACCCTTGGTATGATGTTTTGCAGTAGAGAAACCGACTCTCTTTTGCTGGCCAAAGAAACAATGATGGCAAAAGTCAAGTTTACTCGTACCTTCGCTATCAAGAAGACCTCTCTTGGTTGGGATGGTCATACTTTTCTCATTCATGTGACCCAAGCGAGCATGCCACAAACAAGTAAGATCAACATCGGATGAGGTAGTAGAAATTGCAATATAACCAAGTACAGTAGAGTCATGCATTATTTAGAGGCTATCACGCTTCACACCTTTCATAAGAACTAGTGCATCCTTTAAAACCTTCAAAACTCCACCTTCAGTTGAATAATTGCACCTATTATACTCAAGAGTGCTAAGTGAAATAAGGTTGGGCTTTAAGTCAAGAATGTGACGGACGTTAGATAAAGTCCTCATAATGCTATCATGGGTATTGATTTGAATAGAAGCGATACTAACAACATTACCTTAAGCAGCATTGCCGATGAGAACGACACCAGAATCTAATGATTCATATGTTAAAATCAGTCCCTATGAGAACATATATGATAAGTGCAGTCAGAATCTAAAACCCACTTAATAGCTCACCTATTATCAATGGTGGTAACAAGCAATATATCACCATTTGATTCATAATCAACAACAAAAGCTTTAGTGGATTTTTGTAGTTGTTTGTTCTTCTCTTCTTTTTCCTTCTTATTTTTCAATTTGTAACAATCAAAAACTAAGTGCCCTGCCTTTTTACAATACTTACAGAACTTGTTGGATTTATGTCCCTAAGACTTCGATAGGAAGTTTTCTATTTGTGCCCTCAAGGTTCTTTCACAGACAAAACCTTAACTTTGTCATTTGAACGCACTTCAATGTAAAATTTCTTTTTGAACCAAAAAAAAAAAGATTTACCAACTTCAAGAGATAATGTATCATTGTTACTATATAACAAGATTTCCTTAAAGTGCTTATAAGAGGCGGGCAGCGAGACTTCCAACAAAATTGATTTATCCTCTTCCTCAATTGTCACATTCATACTCTCCAAATCAATAATAATATAATTAAATTCATCAAGATGGCTTTGAGTGGGAGCACCTTCGGCCATAGAGAATGTGTACAAATCTTCTCAGTTTGTTTGTAAGGCTCTTGGTCATATATAATGTCTCCAATGCAAGCCAAATATTTATCATATTAATCTTCTCAAGGACCTCACAAAGGACATGAGGTGACACGCATAATTGAATAATAGACAGTGCCTTCTCATTAAGCCCCTCCTACTATTCATCTATCATAGAATCGGGCTTCTTGGTTTTCCCACTAAGGATTTTCTTTAATTCGTTCTGAGTGAAAATGACCATCAGATGGACCCTTCAAATATTGAAACTCGTCTTGCCAATAAACTTGACAATATCAAACTTTGTGACAATTGTTATCCTTGAACTGAACTCTGATACCACTTGTTAGGATTGAAATAGATTGAATCGGATGCAAGAATAATTACAAAATAACCAACAAAGCAAGATAAATCAAACAATACCAAGAAAATCATATTTATATGGAAAGCCCAAATTGGGAAAAACCACGACAACGATAATCAGAAAATCCACTATACAGATGGGAGGATACAAAATTTATCTCAAAGCGATACATCCAAGGAAGAGATCAACAAAGGTGATCAAAAACTCACTCAAATCACTCTCTCACAAATCGAAGAAATTAGTGGATAATTTGGTGGATGAACTTGATAGAGAGAGAAGCCAAAAACACAACCCTTGAACACTTGAATTCCTCTGCACACGCACATAATAATGCCCAGAAAATAAATGCTACAAAATGCGGCAGCCCAAAAGACATAGCCTGTCATTGTCCGTGGGTCAGACCACGGCGGCTCCGAGGAGCACATTGCTTGGTTGCTCAAATTTCATAAGCAAAAACTAGTGCATGGCATGATGATCAAAGTTGGGCCTGACGTTTAGGCCAGTACGACAGCCACACATGACCAAACAACAACAACAACAACAAACTCCCAGTGTGGGTCCCGCTTTCACGGGGTCTAGGAAGATCCAACTGTATGCAACCTTACCTCTACCGGTATTCCTACCCATAGAGAGGTTGATTCCATAAGACCCACAAAACAGTTTTGTGAAAAAGGTTTATAGAGAAAACAATTGCGAAACAGCCACACATGACCAAGTTATAGAGAAATAAAGCCATGTGAATGAGGATATATAAGACAAGACTACATACAATGACTTTGGTCCAATTTAAAAAACCTCCAAAGATAAGTTAGAATTTAACGATGTGACTATTCAAAGTCTAGGATTTTCAAATTGATGGTTAAGTTTGCGGACTGTTGTCACTGTTTCATGCCACGCACTAACCAATCAGTGGCATGCAACGGCTTTGTCACTTTTACAAGTAAGCCATTCCCCCACCTAGAAACTTTTTTTTACCCTAATCTCTTGCGTATTTCGATCAAACCCTTTGCTAAGTGCTTAATCTAATGAAGGAATCAGACGTTCAAATTTTACTTGAATTCCTAATATTAGTGGAGATCTGAGTGAATTACAGTGTTTGTAAAATATGTGCACTTGAGTTGATAGCATGAAATTAGAGTTATGGGAAAGTATGGAGCAATCAAATTGGTCTTTATTGAAGGATTGGTTGTTATATTGTAAGTAAAATATACTTCTTTTTTGTCAACCAACTTAGGAACTCTATCAGGCAAATAACAAGCACTGAAGTTTGTCAAAAGCGGCAGGGAAGTTCCAGAGAGATGAACTTAGCATGCCAAATGCATAACTTTAATGCTTGTTACTTTGAAAAGTTGAGGGCATGGATATGCCTGCGTGGTTTGGTATTTTGAGGGTGAATGGCAGACCAAGGGTCTGAAGGGAGCGCTAGCTTTGGTGATACAAAATTTGAGGAACTTTAATTACATCTGTTTGTGGTCGACCTATCATGAAAAATTACACGAATGTGACAGTCATCTTGCTCTTAATGTTGGAGAGTTGTCAAATAGCCCAACTTACAAACAAATTATTAGTTTTTTATATTGTTTTGACAACCCCCCCCCCCCCCCAATCTCGTGTTAAAACATAGAAAATTTTGTTTGCAAATAAAGGATAAATTTGTTGATTAATAGCCATATGATACTTACAAAAACAAAACATATCAAATCCAAATGATTACAATCTAAAATAATAAATTAAATCTCTCATTTAAAAAAAGTAATTGCTAACACACTGATCGCTAGTCTTCCGCTCGCTCATTGTTTCTTGATGCAGCCTTTGGGAAAGAGATTCGTGGATCGAGTATAGTTTTCTTGTGAAAAACATTTACCTGTTATCATGGATTGTATCCGGTAAATTAATAACAATCGAAAGCCCACAATGCATGCAACTAATCAACAATTTCATCCCAGATCTGATGAACATTAGACTAAATTTATTGAAGCTCTCCAAAAGTAAGAGACAATACCACCCAACCAAACACGGAAAACCAACTCTCACAAATGTAGAGACTAAATGTAAACTTAGAAGAAAAAAGCACGAAAACATTGTAATTGAAAATATATATAGGGCTCGCCATTGGCAAATTTGCCAACAGTAACTCCTTTCAACCACAAGAGATTAGGGTTTCTTCTAAGAGAAAAGGAGGAAGTGAGAGAAGACAAGGCGAGGGTTTGACAGAATTTTAGCTTTCCATTTACAATTCTTATAATAACTGATTCTATTTTTTATGATTTAACATTCACTTTTAGTTAAAGATAGTATAGTCCTTTTTTTTTTTTAATGTGTGTGATTACATCGATCACTAGAAATGCCATATTCTATGAAAATATTTCAGTGAGGGAAGATAAGAAAAACAAAAGAGTTGGCTATAGAAGAAGGCTACCAGAACATAATTATTGAAGGAGACAACAACACCGTCATCCAGACAATACAAGGCAAAACCCATATATGTCCCGTGGTAGATAGCAACGATATTGGAAGATGTCAAGATATGGCTAACAAAGGCGAACAACACCATAATTCATCACATATTTCGGGAGGCAAACCAAGCTGCAGACTGGCTAGCCAAACACGGTCACTCAGTAACGCCGATAGACATGCTTTCTCTCGTTGATAGCACTTTGTCACCTCATTTTAGGAACATCAAAAAAAAGAAAAACAAAAGAGTTGTGTGTTCATGTGCGTGCTTGAGAGAGAGCCTCATCTTATTTTTTTTTTTGCTTTGTGTGTGTGTTTCCTATATGTATTTAATGCAAACTTAAAGTTATACAAATGCGAAGAGGTGTTTCCTATATGTATTTAATATACATAAATATAGGTATAGATATATGACAACATTAGTTACGTTAATATTCATATTTATGATATATTATGGGGGGGGGGGGGGAATAGATACGACAGAAGTAATAGTGCCAATTTGGCAAAGGGGAGAGAATCCAAACCTATTTGCTGAGATGGGACATGACCTAAGTGTTGCTCGAAGTACAAAGAGTAAGAGCCCATTTGATACAAATTGACAGATACTAATTGAGAGAGAGCCAGAGGTTCAAAGCCTTTGTGTTTAGGTGTCAGCTTGATAAAGTTGGAACAAACACAATAGATGAAGAATGAATACTTAAACATGAAGAGTTATTTCTTACATGAATTCTTGGTGGAAGAAAGATGTTGTATTGTAAACGTAAGATAATCCAAAGAGTTGGGGTAGTTGTGTTGCTGGTAGAAGACATCTTAAGGAGATGTGATCTTGAAAATGGTGGCAGGAGAATAGGATATTAATGGATGGTAACTAAAGAAATGTTACATGGGTAGTTTTTTGCATTTTTAGTATTGATTTTGCTTCCTAATGATATATCATAAGAATAATGGCTTTTGAGATATTTATATCAATATAATATTACAGGAATATAGTATTAAAAAAGTAATACTATCGTACGTAATATATCGTAATCCAAGTGCATAATAAATTTTGAGATATTGGGAGTAATATAATATTATATGAACATAATATTCGAAAAACAAATATTTATTATTCTTAATTTTTAAATTATATTCATTATGACAGTAATTTGAGAAACTAAATTGTATTCTTAAAAAAGGAAAAAGATAAAACTATAAATTAATTATTTTAGAATTTGTGAGAATAACAAGGTCAAAAGTTTAGGGGGTTTTGTTTTGTTCTAATATATACTACTTTTTAACCCATGCGCTGCATGGACAGTATTCTAAATTGTTAACAACCGTTTCCTATCATATTTGTTGATGATCAATTGTAACAGTGTAATTTTCATAGAGGTCACCGTAATATCATCTGCATTGCTTTATTTGACTTTAGTCTTTAAGAGACCTTTAATCATACTTTATTCACTAAATATTTAATGCAATACTCTATTTTTCTACAAATCATATATAAAATTAAAGAAAATATAGCTAGCTACATAATAATACAGATATTTTTATATTTCCTCAATTATATATAATACACTCCAACAAAAAAAAAAAAGCATTCACCAAGAAAAAAAAAACAAATGAAAGCTAGTAAAAAAAGGTTGTAACTTGTTAGAAAAGGACACATCAAATATGCATTACTTGTTTGATTAGAGTTGGTTGGCACAAAATCTAATTAGCTATAATTGATACATATATTTTCTAAATGCAAAGTTTATATAAAAAGGCATTTTATATAATTTCTTCAATAAGAAAAAGGAGCAAATGATATCATTTATTTACATTATTTTATTCATTAGTAGGAATATTTTGACACTAGTTGATCGGAAATCATGAAGCATGTTTCTTCATTCAAGGGCATTGTTCGATTCTTGAATCTTTTATATTACACAATATGATTTGCATTTCTCAACTTTTGAATCTCTTTTATTGCACAATATAATTTTCATTCTTCTCCTTGGATAAAACTGTGGAATCATTTAAAGAAAAAACTAATTATTAATAAAGAATAAAAGAATTACCTCAACATATGGAAATCTCCCCTTTTGAATGATGTAGTAAATTTATGGATCGAATGTAAAAAAAAAAAAATGTGAACATATTTTGCATCATCCTATCATATAAAATCTAAAAATGAAATAAAATTGGGTTTTGATAAATATTTGTTTAATCTTTAGTGATTAACACACAATGCACCGATATGTTATCTCGAACTCGGGTTAGACTTTAAAACTCTATAATATCTATGGATTTCAAGAAATATAAAAGAGAAGCAAAAATACATAAAAATGTAACACTGTTACACCAATTATGCAAATAATATATGGAGAATTAGCCAAATGTATTTTACAACTCTATAAATATACAGGATGAGAGAAAAAGTAGAGAATAAACGTATACGTAAACTAAATCGAGATATCCCCATTGTGTTGCTAATTCATATGATGTCGTCTTCTTCAAAACACGGTTATCAATTCTACTTACCCTCTCCTCCGACACAATTTATTAAAAAAATAAACAGTTACAATGTTATCACTGCCCCCCCCCCCCCCCAAAAAAAAGCTACTCCACATTAGTGTGCATTTTAATACAGTTTTACAAGTCAAAAGGAAGGCAGGTTGCAATACAAAGAATGGGAATTAGTTATAGACAAAAGTATATCTCAACAGTTACAAAGCCATTGATTACAAACACTAATTACTAATTAAATAAATATTAATATTTAAATGTTTAAATGTCATCCCTTGGGGTGCGGCCCTTCCCCGGACCCTGCGTAAACGCGGAATGCTTATGCACCGGGCTGCTCTTTTTAAATGTTTAAATGTCACCAATCAATCATCCTAACACATTTCAAGAAAGGCAGGCTTGAAAGTAAAAAAATAATCAGTATCAAGAAATTAATGTTGACAAAAGATTTAACAAATGCTCTTAATAAAATTTGTATTTTTACAAAAGACAATGAACAATTAATACATTTATCATGATTAAATCAATTGTGATTAAAAATATAATAAAAGTTTATGTAAATTGTAAGATAATTAAGTTTTCCAAGTTTGACTCTTGTGATCCCTATAACTATAAGCAATGAGTTGCTGCTTTGCTAAAAATAAAAAACAAAGAATTATTATTTACTGTTTCTTTGTGTCAAAATGCAGCTATTGCTTATGTTTATTTACAGAATCTAACAAGCATAGCCCCTTTTTTTGTTTTACTATGCCCAATAAATTTAATTAATAAATTTAAGTTTGTGATATAGAGATTCTCACAAACTAATCAACTATATTCAACAAATACTTTAAGTGAGACATGTCATTAGATTAGGGTATTAGTATACACGGAATGTATAAAATTAGGGGGAAAAAATATAATATTTTTGTCATATATTCAAAAGTACACTTTCAATGGAAACAAATATTTAGTTATATAATAGTAATAGTTTTAAGTTACTATGTAACATTTAATAAAGTGTAATACATTCACTCAATACAAGTTATCCAACTTCATATATATATATATATATATATATATATATATATATATATATAGACACACACACACACACACACACACACACACATATATATATATATATATATATATATATAAAATATAAAAAATCAAATACACAGGGACTCATAGACTAATACCACACCAAATCAAAAGAAAAACCTAATAACATAAAATCCCATACAAACAGTAGAAGATTGATGTAACACCAGACACAATCAAAAGAAGTCTGAGTCCATAACAGAAGATTAATGTAAGTCTAGAATACCAAATGTAGTCAAATGGCAACCAAGCATACATATATAACTGGGATTACGATCAGCTTGTACAACCAATTTACAGCTGCGAGTTTTACCAAAAACTACAATTCAAAGCTTAGACACCGAAGACTTTTCTCCTCTTCCACATGCCAGAAGCTTTCCCTATTTGGCTGCTCTACTAAGTTTAACATAGACTTGTCTTTACATTGGATGCATCACATACACCTTTGAGTTCCAGGTAATTACAAAAATCTATGCACTTCTACCATCATCAGCACAAAAGAAATGCTCTACCAAAATAACTCATTAGCAGCACCAAAAAAGGGCGGTACCAAAATACTTCAAAATAAGCTATCTCAACTTCAGTCAGCTCCAAAAACTTGGCTAGTTCCTTGTACAAATCTGGTCCAGCAGCATTATCTGAAGAACAGTTACATCAATTAATTGATATCTCAGTGAGGAGAATACAAGAAAGAAGCTGAATCCATTTAAATTTGCAGCCAAAAAACACATAAAGGGGAATCACCACGGCAAGTAAATAAAACAGGACGACATCTCAATGTGCCAACAATTAAAACCAACTGTTACAAGTAGGCAACCGAGTACCATATATTTGGAAAGGTCTGCGGGTACATATGACTTCTGCAAGTAGAAAGATAAAATAGATCACACGCACGTCATCATCCAATGGTCATTGAAAAACAGTCATCCAATGGTCATTGAAAAACAGAGACGGCAGACTTCGTATAGGTATCAGATCAAGTAGAAGAGTTTCAGTAGGCATGTGTAACCGAAAAAGAGAAGACAGTTACCTACTTTCTCAAATCTCTGGTTTTGGTTCTATGCCCTATTCACAATAGGTAGCCTGATCCAAATTCCAAAACGACCGTGTTAAGTTATCAGGGTATAGAACTAGTACGTAAAAAACAATGTTGGATTCAATTTCATGCTGTGAAGATGAGCACTCAGCAGCCAAAGCAGCTGCAATCTCTTAACAGTCACTAGTCCTCATTGGTTCATCATCGTAAGATCTACATGACTCAGGATCAGAAGAAGAAAAGATGCACCAGAAAGGGAAGGCAAAACAGCAAACAAAAAAATACACAGATGTGCCAGAATCATTAAGGTCAGATGGCAGCTCAACTGTTTCCTCAGGCTCAACAAAGCTACACATTAAGAATAAACAAGCACTGATTATCATCAACAGTGGCAAGAGGCAGTTTCCAGAAAGGGGCTGAAATTCTAAGGTCATATCAGCTATGCTTCATATATGTTCACAATTCTGGTGCATGATTAGGTTTACAGTTTCCAATGAGAAAAAGAAAATGCTATACATCAGGAGAGCAGTTCTACGCAGCAACCAGGTCTCTACTATTAGGAGCAACCCAAGGGGGGGGGGGGGGGCGAGAGAAGCAAGTCATTTTCTGTAAGAAAGGCAGAGTGGGGGGAACAGCATAACTACGAAATGAAAATGGAAAATTGAACCAGAAAGCACAAATGTTGACTCAGACAGCTAGGCATCATACTTGATTTAGACCAAGCAAATGGGTCATTTAGTTCAGCTTTGGTTTTAGGTCGCGTGATTTCGGCTCAAGTTTGCTTCGGGGCGCTTGATGGTTGACCTAATACACTGTTCTTTCAGTGAAAAATAACATTGTACGGAAAGGTTTGGGTCAGGAGTGACTTAGTTCAGGAAACATCAGGATTCCGATCCAAATCGGGCAAGCTGTTTCAGGTGCCAAGTCAGGCATGGGCACCAGCCATTCAGTTTGGGTTTTGAGTTTTAGAGTCAATTTTGCTAGGTCCACTTGAATTCCAAAGACAAAAGTGTTATTACAAGGATAGTGATACATAAAATATAGACAGTTTAGTACAAGGTTTTCCAACTAATAAAATTAGTTGCTGCCTCAAGAAGCTCCAGCTAACCCGCTTTGGCCATGGCAGAACATTGATGTTAAGGTAAAAGACCAGACAGAACAGTAACGAAGATCAGTTTGGAAATTACTTGGGATTTTATATCATCCACCAAGAGAAGATGACAAAATAATGAATAAAATTGGTTTAGAAGGAAGAAAACACCCTAAGCCAAGTTGTGGAACCTGGTGAGATCAAATGGGGACCCAAAGAAAACCCTCGGAAAATGAGACCCCTTATTTTTGGGGGGGGGGGGGGGGTTCAGGGTGAATCCTCCATTAGAGAACTCTGACATTGGAAAATCAAAAAGTTTTAGATGCACTTTGATCTTAATTAAACCTACAACTAAGGGCAGTTCTTTTTTGGGAAAATTTACGGTGAAGCCCTCATTAAGCTGATGTTTGATTTCGAGGCCTGTGATATCTCCCATGCGCTTCCTCCTCTCTTACTGTGCTAAAGGATAAAAGATGGAGCATTTCGAATTTTCAATCTGAGCCATCAAGAAATGAGTAAAATTCAGACCTTAATGCTTAAAAATGAAATAATGTAGGTGCTTCTTCAGTTTGTTGTACAACATGACAAGATTCTGTAGATTTCAATCTGTCTTATCATATAAACCCCTCATGATTTAATCACATCAGAGATCATAAACTTCAGTAAGAATGAAATCCATACAGGTCCTACTTGGATTCAGCTGCATACCCTGGGCTTCACATGCTGGGAACGTAAATCTGCTGGGATGTTTGTTATCCTAATTTATATGCTATAAACAATGCATAAGAAGGCACAGCAAAGAAGCCAGAGTGAAATATGCAAGAAATTTTTCTTTTTTCCTTTTTGAATGAATTACGCCAGAATAATAGAAGAGTGCAACTGAGAAAGGATCCAAAAGGTCCTGTCAAGCATAAGAAAGGACTATTCATCCCTCTGAATAAGATTTCTGATTTGGAAATAAAAAGAAACGCATCCTACTGAAAAGGTTGGCAAGCAAGCTGCTGAAGGGACGCAACAAATCAACGCGTCACCCGAAAAAGAGATTAAATTATGACAATGCAAATAAACTTCAAAATGCAGCTAACATCGCTACAACTTTGGAAAAATTCAGAGATTACAATGGTCTACAACAAATAAAAAATGTGCTAACTATCTCTAGTCTCTACACGTGGACTAGACATCTATGGTTCCAAAGAGTGTGGACTCTATCTAACTCCATCTATGATCCCCGTCTAAGATAGGGAGGGAGGAGGGGGAGGGTCATATAACATTTTGTAACCATTACAAAACGATGATGGCCAGAGTAATTATTAGATGCTATGAGCTAAATAAATGAGAACCTCAAAAACAAACACTTACTCATGCTTCGACTTTGGATGCCCGTCAGTTGATAAAGAAGGAATCCGCCTGTTATTATCACTGTTGCCTTGGGCACCAAACAGACGTCTCCTGGTTCGCTCAACACAGCAACATTTTCATGAGTTGAGATCATAACAGCAATGGCAATAGAAACCATAATCTATAATAACAAACAATGGAAGCAGCAGGCAAAAGCAGACAACACCCGAAAATCATAATACGATACCTCACACTTTCATTGATACGAGACCATTTGCTCTTTGGTATCTTCTTCTGTATCTTCTTTTTCTTCTTCTTTTCAACCTCTCCCGGATCACATGCATGAGATTGACAAACACCAGAAGAAGGGACTTCAGGTGTTCCTTCAGAACCAACAAAGCTGCACAGAATGGGAATTTAAGGTTCTAAAGCCTTACAAAAGTACTAAGATACAAAAAGACGAAAGACTTTCTCCTAAGTACCAAGATATCAAGATCACCACAAGATCTTTATGGGATTCCACAAACGAAAAGCACTACTGTCCAAGACAATAACATTTTGAAATACCCATGGATAGCTCTCCACACCTCGAAGAAAAGCAACATATTGAACTAAAATCCCAGACAACCTGTACATACTCCATACCTTTGGATTCTAACAGGGGGGATACATATTTCACATCGAACAAATATTGAGATGAACTAACCCAAACGTGGATAAAAGCAATATACGGTCTAGCTCAAATATGTCATTTTCAAAAGTAATGCTCCAACCAATCCCCCCCCCCCCAAAAAGAAAGAGGACAAGCATGACTTAGGACTTAATTGGGATTTGGTTCGGAAAACCTTGTGTAATAACTGAAATTTCCAATCAATAGGGCTGAACTGCACCTTTTACAGAAGCGGGCGCCCCCCCCCCAAAAAAACCCACAAAGGAGAGAACAGAACATGAGTGCAATTGCCAACAAATTTGGAAAACCAAATGAAACAAATCCACGATTGGGGAAACCTCTATCAAGTACTCTCTTGTATAGAATTAATTTATGTTTATCTTAATGCCTAGAACACTAAAGGTAAACCTTACACTTGAGCCCCAGTCATTCTAAACAAGCCCAAAGAAGAATTCGCATGAGGTGATCACACAGAATATGGGACAATTAAGACATATGAAAGACATGGCTAATTACAGGAGTTTTTGGAGGTCCAGAATTGAAGTGAGATTTTTTTTTAAATTTTTTAAAGTAGCAACTTGTCTACACTTTAACTTTCAACGACTTATGTTGTTGTCGCGTATACTAGGTAGTTATTTGGTTTTACCGGCTTCCCAATCCTAAGTGTGTTGCATTTTATTTTTACATCTAGTTGCCAATATTGTTTATTTTTCACATCCTATGTCGCTTTATCAATCTATTTTGTTTATCTATCTATTTATTGACGTATTTATTTTTTCAATACTTTTGATTTCATTTATGTTTGAGAAATATTTCATTTAACCAAAATGTTACATGAAAATATTTGTTGGTCTCTCAAAATTGCTCTCTCTGCTTGCAAGAGTGCTTTCAGGGGTAAGATTATCTACACCTGAATATTTCTAAGCTCCACGAAAGTATGAGATGCACTGGGGGTTGTATTATAAACAAGCCCCAGCTAAGCAGCAAGGACATTGATACGTGACATGGATACGACACGACATTGACACGCGGACACGTAGCGGTTAGAAAGTATTTATTCTATTACCTATGTGTTTATAATTTGTTTTATTCTTTTATCCTTGAGAGGATCATGTTTAGAAAAGAACATTAGCAAATTGTTCATGGTATGAGCATTCTACAGGACTACAACTATCAATAACATAACCTAATTTCTTCATGTTGTCTATATGTTCTACATGTGTTTGAGTGTCCAAAAAGCGTTCAAGAGTGTCAGTGTCCGACACGTGTCAGACACATATACGTGAAGCCGCAGAGAGTGTCCGCGTTTCTTAGACTGCCCAATAATTGATTTCAACCTCAATTGATTTCCTTTGAAATCTGGGTATTATACATGATTTACTAATTGTGATCATGGATTCAAAATGTGGTCGAACCGCGCCGAAATGGCTGCATTGGAAAGGTTTTGGAGTTGGGCGAACCGCGTTTTCATGCCGCGATAGCTGCGATACGGAACGCAATTGCCATATTAGAGCGATTTTGTCGTTCCGCAACGGAAACCAAAATCGCGACCGAAACCACATTTTGAATCCTTGATTGTGATGCTGACAGAAATGGACAAATCTTCAAATGAATTTTCCAATCTGACTGAAATAAAAGCTATGCATAATTGTGTGATCTTCATTCCTGTGGCAAGCGGGGTTACATTTAGAGGAATCTTCTACAGCAAACTAGTCATGGAAAAAAATTTCCTTCTCAATATTAAGGAGCCCTCCTCGTACTTCCACAATAAATGAAAACGCTCGCAGACCTGCAATTGAGATTCTAGGTGGTCTTCAAACTATCCTAGCAATTTTCCTTCGCTTGTATAGAATTATTAGTTGATTATCTACTTTCACTGCTTAATGTGTGCTAATCTGCTGTTTCTTCTACATCCAGAAATTTGATGCCGTGATGTTCATGCAGGCATTAAAGAATCCTGACTCACTGGATAAACAGAGGGAGACCTTCAGAAGGAGTGCTAACATCAAATATCTGCTGGACAAAATAGAGCAGTCCATCACAAAGGTTCATATCAATTTTGTAGACACAAGTAGCTAGGTTCAATAAAATCGCCAGTAATCATTCCCAATGCTCAAAGGTCCTGTAGCATAGAGTCCAAGTGCCCACAGTCCACCTTAGATCATAAGTGGACAATTTCTCATTAATGAATCACTATTATTGCATTAAATGCCCATATTAATGACGTTCCTAAGCGACAACTAAAGAAAGCCTCCAGCCAGTAACATCATCCAATAGTTCATTAACTGATGATCCTAGAGTAGACTATTTTCAATCATATTAGAAAATTCTTCTAATTGCGATTAGGTTAATTTATTACTAAATCAATAATAGGATGACAATAACCAATGCTGTTCCACAGATTAAGCAAAACACCGACAGAATGAGGGATGGAGATTCATGATGTTTCTAATCAGTCTCAGAAAAAAAACGACACTATAAAGTGCTAGAAGACACAAGGATACCATTTGTCAGTAACATAGATGAGAATGGAGCAGAAAAGCAGCAGTACTAGTAAAGCAAAGATTCAGAAACTCTTTTTTTGGGGGGGGGGGGGGGGAGGCAAGTGTGTAACATTCAGACGAGAAATAACATTGAATTCAAAGGTTGTCAGTTAGACACAATACATAGAAAATAATAGGGACTCACCCATGCTTCAATTCTGAATGTCCGTGAATAAGTAAAGCAGAAATGATCTTCTCAATCATGTTGCCAACACTGGCAGAAGTCAACAGTGTCTCAACTGACTCGACTGAATGAGACCTGTATTCAATTCAGTTAGCCAGAATAATGTCTGTAGGGATCCTTTTAACCAACGAAATGCTTCGACAAAAACACAAAGGCAATCATGACAATATAACGGACCTTTCATCATTCATCTCAACAATTGGTACTTCCATCTTCTGTGTCTTCCGCTTTCGCTTCCCCTTCTTTTTGGACTCTTTTTGAATAAATAAACCAGGAATGATCTTCTGCATCATGTTGCCCACACTGGCAGAAGTCAACGGTACCTCAACTGACTCAACTGAATGAGACCTGTATGCAATTCAGTTAGTCAGAACAATGTCGTTAAGGACCCTTTAAGGTAAGAACGCTTTGACAGACACTTCTTCAGGAAGAAAGTCATCACAATATAACGGACCTGCTACTTTCATTGTTTGTCTCAACAATCGGTACTTGCACCTGCTGTGTCTTCAGCTTCTCTTTCCCCTTCTTTTTGGATTCTCCCTTATCATGAGCATCGGATGAAGATGAGACAGTGGGAGGCATCTCAAGAGTTCCCTTGCATATAACAACAGTACTCCTGAGAAACAAAACATAAATTACTACATAGGATCACCCAATATGATGCAACGCGCAGACAAATATTCAATGATCCCTTCCCCGAGGCTAGTGAAACAAGAAAAGTCCTCTTCCAAGATAACCCATAGTTATGTCACACAGATACTCATGCATTATCTTGAAAATGAGGTGAATTACATTTGCCACCAAGAAGTCAATTTTCATAGTGAAAATTTTATAAGTAAGATCTGCAACTCGATCTTCAACATTTACATCTACTCCTTTTAGATTCGTTTTCAGAAGGTGAGGAGATACCCTTCAGAAGACACATATATTAAGATGAAATAAAAAGGGCAATCAAAGTAATCAGGATCTGACCGAAAAACTCATTACCATCTCAAAATAATTTATGATTTCATTAAGCTCATTACCATGCGTCATCATGAAAAAAGGGTGAAAAGAGACTTATTAGCAATCCACAAGTCAATTTCAAAGCAACATTTTACTCTAGTTGGTGACCTTGGCCTAATCATTACAATTTACTCTAGTTGGTAAAGCATTACGGAAAATACTCCATTTCGATTGCACAGAAATCTAAGGGCACGAACATTTGAGAGGAGTTCGGGGGACAACCATAATCTGTTCGCATCAAAATTTTATCAATGCTACCAATGGTAAGTGCCCAATAATACATTCCCAAGATCAGTAGAAAAAACTAGCATTTGCATACGATTGGGTTTTTTGATGCACACATGAACATGTGTGTTTTCAAGACATCTTCTAATTGGAGTAGACTACAGCAAATAGATTATACATGATCTTTTACTCTTGCTGCATAGATAGTGATTTCTTATACAGATCCTACTGTTATGCACTTATGCGAACAACGCTTGCACACTTGCAGTTGACATCATGGTTAGGATGAGACAATTATTTGCAATGTGCTTTTGCTTGTGAATGTGCACTAATCAGCTACTTCTCCCACACCCAAACCAAAAAAAAAATCCATGGCTTAGTATTCATGAAGGTACAAAGTGAACCTTATTCATTGAGTTCTGCGTAAGGACCTTTATCAACTTCAAAAAGTTGCTCAGCAGAAAAAGGTAGCTCCCACAAACGCGATCAATATATAACAAATCCCAAATTCATTGACTCTTGATTACAACACCACCACCACCACCTCACAGAATGGGTACTGCTTTCAATATCCCAAAAAAAAATTCATTGACTCTTGATTCTATTTATCAATATCCGGAAAAAAAAACCTTGTGTTTTCGTGCTTCGATGATCGATTCGAGGTGTCAATTAAGGATATTAGGGACATAAAGAATAAAAATTCACTCATACTGAATTTGTGGATTCCCAAAAGCAGGTAAAGCAGCAACAACCGTCCAACTGTTTTCAGTGCCTGTAGAAGTCAATGGTGTCGCAGCTGGCTCAACAGACACACGCCTGCATTTGTTTCCGTCACAGTGGGAAAAAAGGGAGGAGATGGAATAACAAATATAAATTTCTTCATAAACAGTCATCAAGGTTCGGTACAAACCATACGTGCTCCTGTCTGGTGTCTGCAGCCGGCACTATCACCTGTTCTGTCTTGCTCTTCTTCTTTTTGATTTCCCCAGCATCAGAAGCATCACATGTCTCAAGCTTTTCCTCATCTATAACAAACCCACTCCTGATAACGGAATAGAATAGAAACGTTTATAAACGCCATAACTTGAAACATAAAATATCACAAGGACACAGTACATAGACATGTGTACAATGACTAATTTACCTAGGCAAGCAAAAACAAAACCTAAGATTAAGTGCTATTAGCAAATAAACTCTAGTACCACAGCAGCAATGACAGACATTGCAGTGATGCACACATGCCAACGCCATGCTGCCAAAGTTATGTCACCTAGACTTTTCATTTTGCCTCAAGTATCCATGTCGGACACTCAATATTCATCCGACAGTATGGACATTCAACCTTCATTTTAGACCAAAAATGTACAAAATTTCTCAAAAAGTTGTCAAGTACGACACGACACGTGCCAGAGACGCTGGACACTTTGACATGGGCATGGCCAAGTCTTACTAACATAGCTCCCAAGATGGCTAGCAGGCCATGGCCTTTCCAGAAAAGGTCTATGGTTACCTTTTGCATCAGTGGGGGACACTTAGCAGAATCACAGATATTCAGAGCAGAAGATTCCCAAAAAACCAAAGTTATCTTTTGGGATAAGTAGGACGCTGCATAAATTTTCACTATTGATGAAGTATAGATATATAAATCCTCAATTGGATCAGGAGATCTAGAAAGAAAATGCTCCTACAAAGGATTCACAAATAACTTGCTTTTCAGAAGGTTCAGGGACACTTTGCTGATAAAACCAAAACAAAATCTATAGGAAAGAACGCGCCTTACCTCTCATTCAGACAGAGGTGGAGGGAAAGTCGCTCTACCGGACAAGATAGACAAAAGGCTTTGTGTCAAAAATAATGAATGGAACGGCCAAGAAAATAGTAGCCATTAATCTCAGTTTAGTAAAACTAATGGAAGAAAAACAAGGACTGGAAATGAATGACAGAAAGAAACGAGGTCTTAACAAGGGAATAATATGGAAACATTGTAGTCATGTCTACAAATTTACACTACACATTCCAGGTCTTTAGGGCCTAAAACAGAAAACATCTAGATCACCTTGAGATACATAATATGAGGCATTCAGGTGGCAGGACAATGCACTTGGTGTTTCACCTCCCTCAGAAGCTTTGTTTGGTTTCACTTGCTATATAGGATATTGTGGCTTGGTAAGCTAGAGACCTAGACCATAGAGGTGTAACTATCAACCCATTGAAGCCTTCAAATGGCTTCCACTCTATCGACTCGGTGGACAAGATTCCCATGCCACATATGAACTACTCAGTCTCTGGTGACAAACTAAGGTATTTATTGGCCTTGTTTTGAATTATGATAAATTTTCTAAGCCTATTAATTGTAATAGGAAAAAAATTATTATTCCTTCTCTAATAAACTATGCATCTAAAGCTTCCATGAAAAATAAATCTTTTATCAGAGACAAGACAGGAGAATGATTGATGCTGCCCACTTGACCTTTAAGATCCAACTACTAAAATTATTCAATGAAAAGATTTGTAACAATGCAAAATAAAGTAATACAGAAGCCTATATGGTGTAGAGGCTGGTGGTTAAGTGCCCATAGTTCACTAGTAAGGCCCAAAGTTAAATGCAATTGGTCACATAAGATAAAACGGTTCAAGATCAACTTCGATGATCAGCGTACAAGATGCAAAGAAAAACTGTAACCATCTATTTCTCTACCCTCACCAAATGCAGATTACTATTTCCTTTTTTCTCTCTCTTTGCTAGACAATATCAACAAGTAGTTAGCCTTAGATTGAGACAGAAAACTGCACCTTAGTTTTCCCTTGTCACGTTCATTAGCGATGTGATGAGTAGAATTCCTGTCATCCAATTGACTCCTTTGGTTGCACAAATCTTGGTCGCATATTGTCTTAGGCTTTCTCTTTTTGTTTGCTTTTAGCTGCGGCTGCTTACCAGAGTGATAATCAACCATTGTAGTTTCGCATTCATCTGCTTGCAATTGAAGATTTTCTTCATCCACTCCTCGGCGTTTGAATATCCATTTTGCAGCTTCATCTTTTTTGATATGACCTTGCTCCTTGGAACTGCAAGACATGGTTGATAAAATCATGTTTTAAAAAGCTAAGTTCACTGCTCATAAATGAAGCAGATATGGAGCAGTAAAATGCTATGTGTATAGAACCCTTAGTCAAATGCTTAGGTGCTTGGCAGAAATAACCTCAGATACAAGTTGAAACCACTTACCCAGCTAAACCTCAAATATATAGGTCATAACAAACTAGAACAAGAGAGGAAAGACAAAATGTTTAAAGCCGGTAACAGGAAACAAGACAGCACACATATAAAACAGAAAATAGCTTGAGGGCTTCAAAATTGTATTGTAATTTCATAAAAGTGGGAAATCAGACGATCTGCAATACATGTATCACATATTACATTATTTATATCTACTGATCTAACCCATTTTGAAAGGGCAAGCAAGCCTAGTCATGAAAAGTCCCACATAAGCATAATTTTCTATGGTTGCACCTTCTGAATTAACAAAAACAAGCTATAAGCTCAAAAGACTAACAGAAAAGAATGCAGCAAAAGGGGAAAAAATTTAAAATAAAAAGAAACCATGGCTGCCAACATCCAAAAGTAAATCAAGATCGCAATAGTGTGAAATCTTTCGCATGGTCCATCTGTCTAATGTTTTGAACCAAAGTCTTAAGCATGTTATTTGCCATTAAGACTACTTTTACAAGGCAACAAGGGGTGTAATCAGTTACTACGTTTAGACCAAATTCTATTAGATTAGATTCCTCCAAAAAAAAAAAAAAAAACCAAAGAAACCCACTGGAATTAGATATAGAAATTGGTATGGCAAGAATAAACCTATTTCAAAGATCAAACAAAAACTAAGTGGAGCAGAAAGAAAAACTAAATCTTTTTTAGACTCGAAGATAAGCCAATTACTAAGTCTTTAGTGGGGCACCAAACTTTTACAACTAGAGTTACTCTAATTTGTAAAATGTCTTGAAGGCTGCATCCAATTAACATTCAGAGTGCATTTTGATTTTAACAAGATAATACTTACTCTTTTCCAATTGTCAACTTTTAGGAATATACCAAAATAAGCTCTTTCTTGATAAGTCAAAAAAAAACTTAATGCTACCACTTAATAATATATTCAAATTTACTTTGTAATATAATGGGACAAGGTAAATATAGGACAGAGGGTGTAAATAGCTATTTGAGAAAATAACCTACATTTGTCAAAGCTAAGATTACAATGGACAACTTTTCTCTCCACCCTCAAGCAACGTCTTGTTGTACATCAGGATGATCCCAAAAAAGTCAGTTTGAGTAGGCCAACAAATAGCAACCTCACTAAAAATATTGGGGGCCGGGGGGGATGCAGAGCAACACATGATTCTGAACATAAATGTCACAATATTCAATGGAATAGACACACAATCATCAGCCAGGTAGATTGCTGTAATCGTCAGTTGTAAATCAACAGCTATGTCATGCACATACTATTCAAAGCTAGGCCAGTTGAGCCATTAAGTTTTCTGGTTCACCAGTTTTCATGTTAGCCTGGCATACCCATGTCAAACAGTCCAGACATAGGTGTGACACTTAGACACCCGAAATTGGACAATGAACAAACAAAACGACTTGAAAATAACCGAGTCCAATGCTTGGACATATACTTGTACCCATGCCCAAAAAATAAAGGCAAAAATAATATCAAGAACATTTCTGACCATCTATATAAAGCAAAAACCTGAAAAGGGAAAACAAAAGCTCACCAATCTACAACTTTTCTTGGCTTAACAGCACTGTTCTGCTGGTTAGGCTCTGAGGCTTCTTTTCTGATACTGGTCAGACCAACAGACATTGAATTTCCATCAGTTTTTCTCTTCTTCTTTTCTGGCTTCAGCCTATCTTCATTCACAAGCTGAGAATTATCCCTGTGTAAGACGAAGGAAACGAAAATTCAAATACAAAACTAACACATTCAGAAACTGAAATAACATGTGGTAAAGATCCAAAATATACAAGATTAAAACCACAGGGAAACAGCAAAGAAAGAAACATAAGTAATGCTCATGACAAAAGGGACAAACTATAAACTAAGCATCTAAACCAAAGAAAAAGCTTTTAACAGCAGCCACAGTGCAATAGGCGCACCAAATATAAAAGGGAGATCATTCATGTTGAGATTCATATAGTACGGCAATAAAACATGCAAGATATATTGCCATATTTTATCATCCTAGAAGTACTCAACGAAAAAGAGGAAGGAAAGGAGGAGAGATATAACATTTCTTAAGCTATGCTTATCAGGATTAACAGCAATGTAAACCGTGAATAGCTGAAAAATAAAGGCAAATCTGTATTGATAAAACAACAGCATGTTTTCCTGAGAAAATGGAAGTCCCAAGTCCTAAGTCCCACCAACCCTGCAAAACAGTCTTCTCAGTAAGAGAAATGGCCGAAATATGCTAAACAAGCAATACTAACAAAGGCAGTCCCAGTTTCGTAATAGAACCGACAATTTAAATGAAGGAGGGAATACATGGACAGATCAGACAATCCATGTGACATAAATCAACAACGTTCGGCGGAAAACAAAGCCCAACAAAGGGGGTCTAGAAACCATAAGATTTTTTTCCCCAACTTATCATCGCCTTCTTTTCCTCCCATCCTATATTCCTTTTCCCTTTTTATTCTTTTAATTTACCATCAACTTCTTTTCCTCCCACATTTTTTTAAAAAAAAAATTGGAAAAAGAATTGCATCATCTTAATAAATTATACACAAAGGACCATTAACATAGTTCTAAAAAAATGCAGCAGAACCTTACCGATCCTTGGCCTTCTCATGATGAACACTCTCAAGGTGAACAGCATTAAAGTCATCTTCGCAAGCAGACAAGCCCTTAGATGTTGTCTTTTTCTTTTTGGGTTTAATCTTCTGCTTATTCACAAGCCTATAAGGATGCAGCATATAAAAGATCAAGAAATCCAGATTGCCAAATATTGCCCTCATAAATCTCCTAACAATAAGCCCGATATTGATCCCACCCAAGCAACATGCGGGAGATCCAAAATCAGGTAGCCTCCTCCAAAGCAATAGCCTTTAATTAGTGGGCCTATACGATTATTTATAATTAATTCAGTAGTACACCATAATGGTCATATAATCAATAGTTTGCACAAAGGCAGGTAGGTGCATCTCTTGGCATTTCTCCCAAGAGTGGCCTTTATCTTAGGGGGTGCAAGATTCCTTAAACGTTGCCTGAATCGAGGTCCCCAATACTGAAACCTCACCTTCCACTGTTTCCCCTTAGATCATCAATGTTGTTCAACATCTCATCTGGCTTTGTCAATTCCCCTTCTCTTGTTCCTCTATTTCTTAAGCTTCAGATATATGAGGGCAAAACAAGATCAATGCACAGTAAAACAATGACAAAAATAAGAATTTATCGCCTAGAGACAATTGAAATGACACCCACAAGCATTTATCAATCCACAAGTATGATTTTTAGCACTCTCAAATGCAGAAACAGATCCAGAGTAATAAAATGCAAGTAAAGGCTAATAGAAAACATGTAACTCCTACAAAAAATATTCGCCAAACTTACAACCATAGGTAATTTCTAACAAACACCCCAATAATTTACAACCAATATGTTTCATCCTCAGAACAGCTGCCATGTTTCATGAAGAAGATAAGTAGTTAAAAAAATTGACAAGAAATAGAGAACACAGAATAACAAACACGTAAACAAGTTCTCGGAGGTGATGAAAAGAGAACAGCTTAGACAAGGTCCCTAACCATAGTCCATAAACCCAGTCCTAAACCATGACAAATTCCTATGAAGGGCAAAATGCCAGTCAATTGCACAAGAATCAATTCTTCATTGATGAAAACATTCCAATTTTTCTTAAGTAAGAGTAATCGACATTCTATATTATGTACATGATTCTCACTCTTACATATCCTAAGCATGACTTTAAAAACCTTTCGGAAAACACTAGTTACACCGGGATTAACGTTTATACACCGAATCTATACTTCCAACAACACATCTGTGTGTTAAAAGTTCAGCTGGGAGCAGCTGTCATTATGCATGGGCCAACTGTGACATCTGTAAGGTTATCTGACAAAGCTGGCACCCTAAGACTGTCTCACCATTCATCCATGAATTAACTAGTGTTTTCTCGGCTTCTCTTTGACTTTTAGCCAACAAACCTAGCATCCTTACTTCAACCATCTCCAATCCAAAAAACACTTCTAAACACGTCAAGACCCCTCATTCCAACCCTAATTGACAAATTGGCCAACCACTGAAATCCAACCAAAGGACATATTATCTTGATTGATTATTTACATTGCAGCTGGTCGTCCCTGAAAAAATCATAAGCCTTAACAGGATTAACAACAAATCTGAGGGACAAGAATGAACAACCAGCATACCTTTCACTTTCGTTCTCCTCAATGATATTGCCAAGTGGCTCCAATTCATAAAAGGTAATCTTCTCCACATGCCTGGGTTGATCAACAAGCACATAAAACATCAATGTCTCTCTTTTCCAAAATATAAAATGACAACTCAGATAATGGATGGGGCATTCTTCAAATCATAGTCCAAAAAAAACCAAGTAAAGAATTGAACACAGAGAATATAGGGTGAGAAACTCCTCTTCCTTGTATTCAGTATGCGATTGTAAGAGGAAAATGTGTCATCTTTTAAATCCGAAGAAATATGAGATTAGTAAACTGAGCGCCTCATGAAAGGCCTTTGACAGATTATAATGACAATCAGGTTCCCACTAAATAATCTACTAAATTACACTACAACCACAATTTTACAGTTGATTTCTGAACATTTCTTATGCTGGAAGATCACCTGTAAACCCTATGGCTTTCATCAAAACATTTCATTCAAGGGAACTAAAAAAAAAAAAAACCTTATCTATGCTTACACAGTGCAGAATGAGTGTCACTCTCTTCAGAGTATTATGCACTCCATAATATAACTTCAATGCATGGATGATATTCTACATATACCTATTATGAATTTGTGGTACATTCAACAAACCTTCACTTCTCAGGATCTGTACATCCAAGCATGTTTGCCTGTTCATTGTACTTATGCTTAATGAGCATACATGCTGTGCATGACATATTGGTCGAAATTGCTGCCATAGTGCGTAATCAAAGATACTTTTCAAAACACATACTGGCCCCTCAGACTTAGTTTCCAGACTATCTAAATGAATAAGCAAAAGATATGAGGCAACCAAAAGCAATATCTACATCAGGAAAACATAAGCAATTACTGGCAATCTGGCAGAAAACCAATACATAAAAATATGCTTAAGGACCAACAACAAACTAGCAAAAATAGTATGAGAATCAATATACCTTGAACTACTATTCCCCTGAACAAGGTTGGCAAGACGATTCACCTTATCATCTGAAGTACATTTCTGTACAAACCTGGGTTAATCAAACAGCACATGACACACCAAAATTAAAAACTTAGAAAGCAGTTATATCCCTTAAGAAGAAAAATCAGTATTTTTCAAATCCAAGGAGAGAAATAGAATACAGAAACATTGCATGTGAGCTACCCACTGACTGGGTGTTAACAACAAATCATCATAAGGAAAGCAAGAACCAATATTACCTTGGACTCCTGTTGTCCTCAACAAGATTTATATGTTGGTCTGCTCCATCATGTAAAGCACTTTCCTCAGCAGGCCTAGGTGTACCAACAAGCACATGGCAAGCCCAAATCAAAGTTTATAACGGTCATTACAGTCATGACTCTTGAGAAGAAAACATAATCCTGTATCATGACCAACTCCTATGGAGGGCAACATCATAAATTAATTGCACAAGAACCTACTCATGGTTGATGAACACCTTCCAATGTTTCTTAGGTAAGAGTATTCCACATTGCATATTATGACAAAATCTTCGTCTAAGGTCTAATAACCTAATCCTATACCATAACAAACTCCTATGAAGGGCAACATTATTGGTTAATTGCACAAAAACGAACTCTTGATTGATGAAAAAATTCACATGTTCTTAGGTAAGAGTAATACACATTGTGTATTGCATACAACATTTACATACCATAAGAGTGACTTCAGAATTAACTTGCGTTTACTAGCTATTCTATCATTTTTAGCCAATGTTTTAGGAGACAACAAGCCACAAAAAGGGCCAAGTAATATCAATCCCTTTGAAGCATTGTTAAAACCACTGTTTTAGGGGGGAATGAATACTCAGTATAATCGAAATCTTTCTAGCAAAGTCATCACTCCTTTGAACGTGTGGATTAACAGTTGGTGTGTGCAGATTTCCAACCAACTCTGGATGGATCTCTTCAGTAACACAGATGGATACCTAAGTTTGTATCTTTACTTTATATTCCCTTTCCACGGACTTATATCAGCCATATCCTAGCCAAATTTCAGTTGTAAATCCTTCAAACCCCTCATTCAAACCCTGATCGATACTTGGCAAACCACTCAAATCTATCCCAGTTACATAATATCTTGATTGATTTTTAACAAGGCAACTACTCATCTCTGGAAAAATAGTAAGCCTTATAGGATTAATAATAAATCTGAAGGACAAGAATCAACAACCATCATACCTTTCAGTTTCATTCTCAATGACTTTGCTAGGTTGCTCCAATTCAAATAATGTAATCTTCTTCATGATCCTGCATTAATTTAACAAGGGCACAACACACCAAAACCAAAGTAAATAAGCAATAATCTTTCTATTTTCTCAAAACGGAAAATTAAACCTCCTCAGTCCCCAGGTAATGAATGAGGGCATTGTTCAAATCATTGCAAATAAAAACAAAAATTGAGCATGGGGAATCCATGGTGATAAACTCCTCTTTCATGTCTTCAGTATGTGACTATAAGGGGAGAAAGCTGTTCACTTTAGTTTGAATAAATACGAGCTTAATAAATTGAGCACCGCATGGAAGGCCTTTGAAGATTATAATAGCGGTCATTTCCCACTAAATATTATACTAAACCAGACCATAATCATAATTTCAAGAATCTATTTACAATTGATTTTCTGAAAAATTATTTCATTTGGTGACAGAAAATACACCTTATCTATGTAACACGGTACAGAATGGGTGTTAACTCTCTGCAGAGACTATTATACATTCCACCATTGGACTTCAATTTACGAATGACATTATATCTACACTTATTGTAATATACTTATCAAAACTCAACTTTTCATTATCTGTAAATCCCAGCACGTTTGGCCGAATATTGTACATTTTCATACTTATGCTTGGCAATGGGATACACATTATGCATGACATACTAGTAGAAACTGTTGCCATTGTGCTTCATCAAAGGCATTTTTTTGAACAGAAAATGACCTCTTAGACTCCTAGATAACAACTAAGTTAAAAACAAATACGAGGGAACCGAAACCAATATATACATTATGAAAACATAAGCAATAACAAGCAATCCAACAGAAAACCACTGTAAAAAAAAAAAATGCTTGAAGATGACCGACAACCACCTGACAGTAGTAGTATGAGAATCAATATACCTTGAACTTCTATTCTCCTGAACAAGGTTGCCAAAAGGATTGACCTCATTATCTGAACTCCATCTCTCTCCAAGCCTGGGTTCACCAACCAGCAACCTTAAAGATTACAAAACAGCTATATCTCTTAAGAGGACAAACCGATATTTTTCAAATCCCAGGAGAAATTTTGATACTGAGAACGAATGATAGGAAGCCTTCTCTAACAAATTTCCCTTTCACATTTTAACACCAGCAGCGCTTCAAAATCATATAAAACCACAACCAAACAACAGTTAAAACCTCACCTTGGTGACTTCACTCCATGTTGCCTTCGGCCCGCAGCTCTACTATTCATCAGCAACTGCTGCAAAGCTAGTGTCATGATCCCTAAGCACTCATTGACGCTGCCAAATTATATATCCAAATCACATATTCATGTCATGACAAGGAAGTGTGTTCCATTTTAAAAAAGTCCAAATAAGAATACAAGTTGACAGTGTTAACAACAAATCATCACAAGGAAAGCAAGAACCAAAATTACATTGGACTCCTGTTCTCCTCAACAAGATTTATATGTTGGTCTGCTCCATCATGTAAAGCACTTTGCTCAGCAGGCCTGGGTGTACCAACAAGCACATGGCACGCCAAAATCAAAGTTTACAACAATCATTGCAATCATGTCTCTCGAGGAGAGAACATAATCCTATGTCATGACTAACTCCTATGAAGGGCAACATCAAAAATTAATTGCACAAGAACCTACTCATGATTGATGAACACCTTCCAAGCATATTACGACAAAATCTTTGTCTAAGGTCTATAAACTAATCCTATACCATAACAAACTCCTATAAAGGGCAACATTATTGGTTAATTGCACAAAAACGACCTCTCAATTGATGAACGAATTGGAAGGTGTTCATTCCCCCTAAAACAGCAGTTTTAACACACCTTATCTATGCAACAAGGTACAGAATGGGTGTTAATTCTCTGCAGAGGCTATTATACATTCCACCATTTGACTTCAATTTATGAATGACATTCTATCTACACTTATTGTCACACATTTATCGACCTTAACTTTTCATTATCTGTAAATCCCAGCACGTTGGCTCCAATACTGTACATTTTCATACTTATGCTTGGAAATGGGATACACATTATGAATGACATACTAGTAGAAATTGTTGCCATTTTGCTTCATCAAAGACAATTTTTTGAACAGAAAATGACCGCTTAGACTCCTGGATAACTAAGTGAAAAACAGACATGAGGGAACCAAAACCAAGTTATACACTATGAAAACATAAGCAATAACAAGCAATCCGACAGAAAACCGCTGTGTAAAAAAATGCTTGAAGATGAAAAACAGCAAACTGACAGAAGTACGAGAATCAATATACCTTGAACTACTATTCTCCTGAACAAGGTTGCCAAAAGGATAGACCTCATCATCTGAAGTGCATCTATGTCCAAGCCTGGGTTCACCAACCAGCAAACTTAAAGATTACAAAGCAGTTATATCTCTTAAGAGGAAAAACTGATATTTTCCAAATCCCAGGAGAAATTTTGATACTACAAACGAATCATAGGAAGCCTTCTCTAACAAATCTCTCAATCACATTTTAACAGCAGCAGTGCTTCAAAATCATAAAAAAACCACAACCAAACAACAGTTAAAACCCCACCTTGGTAACTTCACTCCACATTCAATGCAACCCAACATTGGAAAATGCACCTGCAACATTTCTGAAGCACTAATACTCGTTAGTGGCACTGGAGGGTTCAACCACATGCCCATTCATTTAGGATGCTACCAAAGAATGTACGCTCATCAAGTCTACTCACCATACTAACATTGCCAAGTACATTTTAAAGAGACCATGCAAGAGTACTTGGAGAGGATAATATACCTTGGACTTCCTTTCCCCTAGATGATAGGGCCATGTCTGCCCATTTCATCACATGAGGCGCTTTCGTCAATAAGCCTAGGTTTAGAAAGCAAATAGACGACCAAATTAACGTTTATACAGAATTTATTTATCCCGAGCAATGAACTATGGCAGTTTTCAAATCCAAAAAGAAATTCGACATAACAAACAAGTGAAACGCTAAAACAAAATCAGTAATCTCTGAAAAATATCCTTTTGAAAATTGGGATGTTTTATGTTCGATTGCAACATCTGATTGGAAGTTATGAATATGGAAAAATGTTTCAAGAAAACAAACATGAAGTGGATAAGCATTTACATTCAAATTAAAAAAACAAAAACATTCAGATAAGCATAAAAAACAAACACAAAAAAGAAGAGATATAAAGAACACACAATAACAAATATGCATCAGAAGCTCCGGAAGGTTTTGCACTTCTTTCCAGCCAGAGGCCAAGATTGGTTCCCTTGACCCCGAAGCTCTAACATTCATCAGCGACTGCCCAGAAGCTTGTGTCACAATCCCCAAGCAATCATTCGTCCTGCTAAATTATAGATTGGAATCACATATTCGAATTATAACAAGGCAAATGCACTTGAGTTTAACAATTCCACCCATACAAGTTTAAGGAGGGTTAACATCAAATCATCTTAAGGGAAGCAAGAACCAATATTACCTTGAACGCCTATTCTCAACAAGATTACTATGTTGGTCTCCTCCATCATGTAAAGCACTTTCCTCAGCAGGCCTGCCTGTCTCTCCTACGTGTTGCATGGGAGCATCTAAAACAAATGTATCTCCGCTCGTTTCCACCTCTTCTCTGCTGGGAAGAGGAGCACTGCATCAAAAAAATACATATAAATATATCTGATTTGATGTTTTCACCATATTCTAGTATCATACAAGACATTGAACATGTAACTGTACATTATATTCTGAGGCATGATCGTGTAGGGAAGACGGAATTCATTGAAATAATAGCCAGAGATATGAATATCTCGAACCCCCACAACACTGAAGACAACATCATCAGGGGCTGTAAACTCATGATGTAAGCTACACATCTCTGTTCCATTGAACCTGAGAGCACATAGGAGAATACGAGGGTTTTCACCGACTTTGCAGTAAAGCCTATTTCTTCTTTGGCTATGCTCAGTCTTACGACCCCGACTTTCACCCAGAGCAGCCTGCAAAATTCTCAAAACCCCAGTAAATAATCATACAAAGTTCACTGAAATTCAACAAAATTCATATTTCTGCACAGAAAAAAGGAAACCTGAGAAACGTGAAGGCGTCTATGAGGACCTCCATCAAGAACGACACTAAAAGGCTCGTCAGTCCGCACCAGCACCCCTTGATGAACAACAACGAGGACAAGTTAGTCATCATTCTGAAATAAGAGACATGCATGCTTGATCTAAGCTTAATTTAAGTGAAATTACGTCCCAAGTTCATTAACACATCCATTGTCAGAATTTTCTTTTCAACAGCAGCAGATTCACAATAGTAGTTGCTTTTGATCATGCTCATGTTGATGGTATGAAAAAAGGAGACGTTAAAGGAAACGAAAAGGCAGGAAGCTAAGCTAAGCAAAGCAGAGCATCAACTAAGGGAGAAGAGAGAGAGAGAGAGAGAGAGAGAGAGATGAACCCCAAAACGCCATGGAAGAAGGCTTGATCGTCCGATTGGTATTCTCTCTCCCTCCTCCTTGTTATGGTTTTCCCGCGTAATTTGTTGGGGTTCTAAATGTAGAAGAGGAGAGTTGTGATCATATCATATCACCAAACAGTAAAGGGTCTCCTTCTGGGGTTTGATTTTGAAATGGAAAAGACCCTTGGATGACACTTGGCTTATGATGCTTGGGTCACTTCACTTTTGCCAGCATGTATCAGAGCGCCAGCGTACCGCGGCTGTGCTAGTCCTACAGCCTACCCTGTCTTTGATTTTGGCGGGGAGACTCTTCGCGCCTCGTTTCTCGGGAGGCCATCCGCCGGACCCAAACCTACTCATAGATATTCACCAAAATTGAGAGTTTTTATTTTTATTTTTAAAGATGGTAAACAACACAATCTAATTAGCCTTTTTTTAAAGATTCTCTCTAGATTATCCACATAAAAAAAAAGAAAAAAGGTCTCTAAGCGAAACCATATTTCATACAACCATTGAATGAACAGAGTGATCAAACTTTGTCAACCAATCGGCAACGCAATCACTTTCTCTAAAAGTATGAATAAAAACCGTATTACATAACTGAACGTAAGCAAGTATGTCATGTACGAGGACTTGTATTTCCCATGGCGAACGAATAAGGCCTTGAAGGGCTTGAACGAGAGTTTGGTTGTCTCCTTCAATGTGAATATGAGTGAAACATGCGTGGACTGTAGCTTTGATTCCGTTATTCACCAAAATTGAGAGTATAACCAATGTTGAGCCTATTTTTTGGCTCATCAGTAGGACCTATTATTGTCACATTATTTCTCTTTTTAATTTTTTTGCTCACAATTCTCACTCTTTTCAATAAAAGACTCATCATTTTAGCTTATCAAATAAAATAATATTTAAGGACCCCATATCTAACTATATTTAATTAATTTAGTTTTTGTGTTTTAATTTCTTATTTGACTTTATTTTTTTTGAAAAATAATTTACACAAATATAAGTAATAATTTTTATTGACACGTAGTAGTGTATAAATAAAAAGGTCTCTCACCCAAAAAAAAAAAGATTTAAATTTTCATTATCTTTTCCATTAATACATGTAATAATTTTCATTAATACATATAATAATTTTTATGATCTTTCTCTTTACCAACAAAAATTTCCAAGATGCCACCCTTCCCCATGCCATTCTGTTGCTGTTTTCTCTCTCATCCCTTCATCTTCTCCACCTCATCTTCTTCCGCCCACTCCTACCATGGCTTCCTCCATTTTTTTCTCAAATTAAAGAAACACAATTCATCTTAATAAATAAATAAATAATTTTATCTTTTTCCTTTATGTTTCGGGTCCACGAATATTAAAGGAAAAAAAAGGTTGAAATTGGGGGCGGGTCGCTCGCCCCTTTCTCACTCGCGGGTAGATGGCTGGTGCCCGAGAGCACCGCCCGCTCGCCCGTGGCCTGAAAATTTGGCCCATGAGACCTCCATTGGAGGTGCTCTGAAATCCTTTAATTAACTTGCATTTTTTGTTTTTATGGAATTAAAATTCTCAACTAAGGATATGTTCTTTTTCATTGATAAAATTTTTTTATTAATATCAATCAACTTCAACCTATTTTTTATTAATTGTAACCAAAAAAAAAATTTAACTTCGACATAATTCAGCCTATTTTTTTCAAACTTTTACGATTTATAAATGATCATGTGAAATTAATTATGTTTTCAACTAAAAGAATACGTTGTAGCAATTTTTTGTGTTATATTGAAGAAGTAATTTGTAAATTATTTTGTAAAATTATATCTATAAAACTCCCTCAATAAATACATTAAAAATGTCATGAATGATTTTTTTTTACGCAAAAAGGTATAAATAAATTTTCAAATTGTTAATATATTAGCATTTAGGACAACACATATTAAATTAATAAAATAAATGCAATCTACAAATATATCAAATTTTAGTTACTTTTAAAATTTTGATAAATATTATGCCAAAAACTAAACCAAAAAAAAAATTATTCTCACCTTTTTACAACAGTCAACTTTTACTCATTATACCGAAAAAATATACTAAATTTTTCCAACTTCAATCGACTTTAACTTTAACCACTTCTACCCACTTCAATAACGAAAACAGAAAAAATAACTTCAACCCATTTCAACTAATTTTTACCAATATCAACTAACTTCACATATTCACAAACTTCTATTTCCTAACGAAAAACATAATTCTTAAGTGTTATGATCCAATTCCAATATGATATTTTACAAACTGTGATTAACCAAACTCAACAAATTTGTTTTTTAATGTCTTTTTATAAGTTTGGATTCTTTAGATTTCGTATCATAGTTTTTGTCCTTGTTGATTTGGCAAACTACACAATTCAGCCTCATAAATAAAACAATCATACACGTAAACTTGTAATGAATTGCACTCAGCAAATGTGGTACACGTATTTCTTATGCAACCACTATGCAATGTATCTAACAGAGTGGTAGTATTTAGAGGATTTGTTTGTGCAATCTAGGGTTTGAGTCCCATGTACCAATGATTTGTTTATTTTAAAATTGCTCATTCTTTACCCTTTCTATCCTTTTTCCTCTGGCAACATTTACTTAGTTATGATTTAATGAAGGTTACAAATTTAGAATTATTTTTTATTTTTTATCTTTCTATGTTTTTTTGGTGGATGTTTAATTAGTGGTGATTTGATGAACATTACAATCTACTAACAACTGACTTTCTAACGAGCACGTTTTAACAACCACATGCAAAACTCATTGTTAAAAGGTACAAATAACGACCAAAGTATGTTTTTGTTGTTTAATATGACTGAAAGAAGTCATACTTCCATGATGAGTTAGAAAGACGTCGCTATTGCTTTTTCAAATACCATCGTTAATACCATTTAGAGAAAACATACACACTACAGTTGGAAAACAAAAACCAGAATTAAAAATTTAATAAGCAACTCCCTTTTAAACTAAATCAATGAGAGTTAAAAACTAAATAGTTCAAGAAGGAATTCCCTGCCACACTACATCGATTAGAGCTAAAAACCAAGTTAAAATGCAATAAGTTCATTATGATCTTGGGGCTTTCTTCGTTACCAAATTAAAACAAATTGTTCAATTGAATTCTCATACCATTTAGAAGCCCTCAATCTGGAGAGAACGCCCAACTTTTCAGCACTACACGCCTGTTCTATTTCGCGTTTTATATAGATAAATGAATGTAAGGATATGTAAGGAGTTGTAAAGAACTGTAAGAAGATGTAAGGAGTTGTAAGAAGATATAAGAAGTTGTAAGGATAGATGTAAGGAGTTGTTGAATGTTATAGAAAATCTATATGGGATGTAAGAAGATATAAGGATATGTAAAAATATATAAGAAAATGTAACGATTATGTTAAGGATGTAAGGAGCTGTAAGAAAATGTAAGAAGTTGTAAGAAGATGTAAACTCTTAGCTAAATCCTAAAAAATACGAAATAGAACAAGGCATGTCACCTTCCAATCTCTCGTGAATCTACTGATGATTTTGTAATCAAATTCATATTCGAAGTTGGGCGATTGTCTTATCCTGCTTGTTTCCCTTCTTTCATAGTTCTATTGATAATTTGTAATTAAATCAATCGATTGTAGCATGCCCTCCATTCACCAAGCTACATGGATCTGGATTTATGAAATTGGGCACTCTTTGCTTGTAACCTAGAATTTTAGTCCATGGTGATTGTCGTCTAATCGGAGGTAAGCGGTCCTCTAGTTCACTCCTCTTTTCCCGATTCTCATTTTTGTCTTTCTGGCTTGTGCTGACAACAACAACACCTCCCAGTGTGGGTCTCACTTTCGCGGGATTTGGGGAAATCCAGATGTAGGCAGCTTTACCTCTACCAGCATTTCTGCCCATAGAGATGCTGATTCCACGAGACCCACAAAAATAAGATTTTTGTGCAAACATTTTGTAGAAGAAGGCTTTTGAGGAATATTAAATGCAAAACTACAGTTACGCAAATAAACAGGGGATCGAAACTAACCAAACCATGGAACAATAAAGCAGCATAAGGAAACATACCTTAGCAGAGGTACGCAAATAATGAGTCGTCCCAGAAGTAAGCACTACCTGCAAACCACGCGACAGCACGAAAACTCACACCCAAACTTACCCTACTACAACGGAAAGACAACGACAAGGCCGATTATCTGAGATCTAAGACCTTAATCCTATCCCGCTAAAGTCTCCTGTCCTGAGTCAAGTTCTCCGCCAATCCTACAACTTTCAAATCATCTCTAATCACCTTATCCAAACTCTTCTTTGGTCGACCTCTCCCTCTTTTACCTACGGGGGTGTTAATCATCTCACAACTCCTCACTGGGGCGTCCACACTCCTTCTCTTCACATGGCCAAACTATCTAAGTCTTGTTTCTCTTATCTTGTCTTCGATGGGGGGCACTTTAACCAAGTCTCTTATCACTTCATTCCTAATTCTGTCCATTATCGTATAACCACACATCAACCTAATCATCCTCATCTCTGCGACCATCAACCGTTGAACCTGAGTCTTTTTTATTGGCCAACACTCCGAATCATACAGTATAACAGGTCTAACTACCGGACAATAAATTTTGCCTTTTAGTCGTACTGGCATCCTCTTATCACAAAACACACCTGTGGCCTGCTTCCATTTTTGCCAACCCACTTTTATGCGCTGATTGATATATTCGTCAATCTCACCATTCTGCTGAACGATTGAGCCGAGGTATTTAAACTTCTCGACATTTGGTAGCGACAACCCGTCAATGGTGACCTTTCCCCCCGCCTCTTCCCTTCCACTGAAACCGCAGTGCATGTATTCAGTTTTTGATCTACTTACTCTGAAACCTGTAGACTCCAATGCATGTTTCCAACGCTCTAACTTGGCATTAACTCCCTCTCTGGTCTCATCAATAAGAACAATGTCATCTGCGAATAACATACACCATGGTAACTCATCCTGAATCCCTTTTGTAAGCTCATCCATGATCAGAGTGAAAAGGAAAGGGCTTAAAGCGGTGGTGAAGGCCTATGCCAACGCATAAGTCATCAGTAACCCCTCTTGGCATCCTAACCCTAGTTTTACTTCCCTCGAACTTATCCTTAATAATTCGAATATAAACCGGGGACACTCCTTTATTTGCCAAGCATCTCCACACCACTTCACGCGGAACTCGGTCATAGGCTTTTCCAAGTTGATGAACACCAAATGAAGATCCTCTTTTCTTTTTCTGTACAATCCCATGAGCATTCTAAGGAGGTAAATCGCCACTGTGGTTGACCTGTCATGCATAAAACCAAATTGATTTTCTGAGATTGAAATATTCTTCCGCAACATTCTCTCAATCACCCTCTCCCATAATTTCATCGTGTGACTAAGCAACTTTATGCCCCTATAATTGTTACAGTCCTGAATATCCCCTTTGTTCTTGTACAGTGGGATGACTGTACTAAACCTCCACTCTCTGGGCATCTTAGCTGTCTTAAGAATAACATTGAAAAGCTCTGTTAGCCACCCTAGACCCTCTTCACCCAGCCATTTTCACACTTCCACTGGTATTTGATCTGGTTCCTCTGCCTTCCCAGTGGACATCTTCGTTAGGGTCTCTTTAATCTCGTCCTTGTTGATCGGTTCACCTAGTCGAGGGTCAGGATCCGTCTCCCTACTTCTGGAATCTTCCGTCACTTCACTGTTGAGGAGTGTGAAAAAGCTTGTGCTAATTATGTCGAATTGAAGGCCAATACTGCATCTGTAACTGCTAAGCACCTCAACAACGGGACTTAGGTAAGTGGTATCTCTCTCTGTATCCTCATTGCAAGTTTTAAGCTTTCTAATGTGATATTGTTTTGAACTATTATATAGGAGGTCCTCCCTTTGCCAGGTATCAAGTTACTGTTTTGTTAATAATGGACTTGTAGTTTTCTTTGCTTTATTCCACTTTTTATGTCTGAGGAATCACAATTTCTATTAATCTTTTATTTGTCCAGGGGCAATGTGAAGTGTATTCAATTGTGCATAGATTGACTAGGAGTGTTATCTTGGGGAGTTCATGTGCACTTGTCAGTCGTATAGTAGAGCATAGATAAACCGTGGTTGTTGTCTTGCTTAGTTGCTTTTATCTACTGATCCAAATAAAAAATGCTTAGAACCCAAAATGAACAATCAGATTCCATTAACTCATCATGCAACTTCTGCTGATATAACAGAGTCAAAGATGTTGATTACTTGATAAAGTTCTTTTGTGTCATTACAATCAGATGGGTTGCTAGATTCATATGTTACCCATAGGTTTGATTTCATGTAATGCTTTCCGAATATCCACCATATAGGTTTCCGCAATACATATATGATATGTGGCTGTGAACTCGAAACTTTTGTGATAGTAGTTCTAGATATGTCAAGAGTATGACCCAAAATGTCACTAATCATGTCGCCAACATAGCATGGAAGCTCGAGAGTTTAGCTATTGCCAATGTAACTTATAAGGTTATTGTTATTGTTGTCTAATTGGAACATCTTAGGTAGTTCTTTAAAGGAGTGGTTGTTATTTTTTAAGTCTTGTTTGCAAGGGCAAGAATTTGGTTGCTTTATTTTTGTACGAACACAATTTAAGTTCTTAATTCCCAGGCCTATCATTCATAAGGAAATTCACTTGCATAAACTTTTGATGTAATTTGTAATGTCATTAACTCAGTGTTCCGACTCTAGCAATTTCATCTGTTTTAGATAGGCCTCGTTTTTTTAGCAAGTCTTGTTAGCAAAATCCGCAAGTATACGGTTATCGTTCTAATATTTATGGATGTCGTTCTCAGGGATGAGATTGTGAAACTAGGTTACCAAAAAAATTATTGAAATTGGAACTAAATACTAGATTAAGCGCCTCAAAGGTAAAATTATTTCCAAATTAACACTCTAAATAAACAAGATAAATTCATGAAATCGTGAACCACTAACTGACTTGTAAATCTAGCCAAAGTAAAAAGCACCAAACTGCAAATATTTTTACCATACCAACACTTAGCCGCAATTATTTCATAAATCTTGAATAAACAAAACAGAGGAAAGAGAACGAATGAACCCAAAGCACATAACAGAGCAAACGAACCAAAAGCAACGACAAAGCCCAGATCAGAAGCAAGGCAACATATGAATAATATGGTTTGAACGAGAGCAATAAACGTGCAACCAAGAACCTTCACATCGCCATAACCAAGGACGACTAAACTGAATCAATCTCAATCGTGAATCATATTAATTCGAACCCAAATCATAAATATTCCAATCAAATCAGAAAGCTTAACGCAAATTCAATAATAGCAATTTGTGAAATTGTGAACAGGATCTGAAAACACCCCCCCTAAAAAAACGAGAACTAAAACTCGAGGAAAGAAAACTCTAATACTACTACTCTCTACTCTACTCTTCGCTACCATGCTCTGCTAACCTCTGTTCGTCGACCTCCAATTTTAAGCCCCTGCGAACGTCGTCCGAAAGCCGTTGATTGCCCTCCATTAAATCCATAGTAACCGTTGTAATGATGAGGTTGTTAATTCGAACATGAAGGACGAGAGAGAGAGGATGAGTAACGGTTATGGTGAGGAAGAGGAAGAGCTTGCCATGACTGTTTTGATGGGGGATAAGAGAAGCCACGAGCCCTATTTGGCTTTGTTTTGGCTGCTCGGGTTCTGGGAATGAGGGAACGAAGAAGAAGACAAAAGGAAGGGGGGGGGGGGAAGCTGGTTGCACGTGCAAGGGGTGTGGGTGATTAAGTGAACACGAGCCAGGTCTGGGTATATGCCGAGCCGGGCCAAGTTTTTTTTGGCAAAGAGAAGACCGGCCCACTGGGAGAGAAAAGAAAAAAATACTGAGCATTTGGACTTTCGTGTAGGTCGATGTATGGGTTGCTAACTGGGCTTGGTCCTTTCTTTTTTTTTTGTTTTGCAAAAATCCAACACTTCTTCTGCCATCTCCTTTTGCAACAATTTGGACTTCTTATTTATTTTATTTAGATCTTTATAATTCCTACAAAACAAACAAAAATATATTAAAATTCTAATTTAATCATTTATTTTGAGCAAACATTAGACAATAAATGGTATAAAAATGTGATAATTTTGAATTAAACAGATACCCCCACACCTGAGTTTTGCTCATTCTCGAGTAAAACAAAATTAAAAATCCTAGAAAAAGAAAAATAAAATCCTAACTCATTTTCGTAAGAATCACGGTTGCACTTAGCATGTACAACAAGACCTTTAAACCCCTAGGTCGCCCTAAATGGGCGAGGAATGTCTTGTGAGGATTTGTGTAAGATATATCCACAAAATATGTGAAAGAAATAAATCAAAAAACAAAAATAGAGACAAAAATAGAAAACTAGTTTGGATTTACAAACATAAATATACAGGGGAGAAGACTGTGCACATTCTAATTAACCAAATCACCCATATAGCAAAGATATCGGCCTGCATATAAACATAATGTACTTATCAAATCTCTCTATCCCATGAATGACATCAAAGCACTAACTTTTCACCCCACTGTATATCAAAACTTTGAATCAATCCCAGTGATTGAGTGCAAGTGCATCATCATCTCAGGGCTTAGGTTTCCCATAATCAAACTCAATCCCACTTCACTGACACAAATTTCATTATTGACTTATTAACAAAGGAAGCAAGATTTCTTAGTAGCAGTATTACCTCAAAGGGAAACACTCAGTAGCACATGCCTCAAAGGGTAACGCCCAGCAGCGCTCGCCTTAAATGGATACTTGTCATTCCAAATTTTATTTCATTTTCTTTTTTGTTTTCTTTCATTGTTTTTTTTTGTTTTTTTTGGAATGCAAACAAAAACCACAGTAATCGTGTCAAAGATAAGTGGGATAATGAACAATTAGGGCTTAGAATGGCACATTGAGGACAGAGACCTATCATGCACATCACGCTTACATACAAACTAATAATCAAAGCACAAGGGATTTAAGCTGATCATAATAGTACGAAGCCTCTCCTAAAAACAAAAAAAAAATCTTTTGGGATTTTTTAAATTTTCAAAAAAGTTTTTAAATTTTTATTCCAAACTTTTTCGAATTTTTTCCACCCCCACACCTAAATCTCACAATGTTCTGATAGAAAATAAAAACTAAATAATCACATATATACAAAATGAAAAAGAAAACTTAAAACTAATGATAAAGACAAGACTCTAAAATTCAAAAGAAAACAAAAATAAAATAAAGTCACAAAAATATATACAGAATAAAACAAATTGAAAAAGAGAAGAAAAATTGGAGCTATTATACCAGGTCAGGTGCAGAAGTACACCTAAACTATGCCTTCCTTATGACCAATGCATTTATAGAGCAACGACCACTCCATATCAAATGAAACATCGCTACTTGAATCAAAACTCGTTAGAGCACATAACAGTTTATTAAATAAAGAATCCCAACTTCCAACAGAAGTAATGCAATAGAGATTAAAGAGTCAGAGCCAAAATGAGTACATCCACCATAGCGATAAAGCATAAGTGAGGCCCCGCTTCAACTTATCAAATTGTTAAGCCCAAATATTAAATAGGTAGATATAATTCAAACTAGCCAGCCGGTGGGTCATCGACCTAGAAAGTATATCATCATGAAGGATAGGTCTAGGCAAAATAGTGGGTGCAAAGTCTACAAATCTATTAAATTCAATATGCGCAAGAGTCTGGTCTAGAGCAAAATTTTTAGTGACAATGGTCTCAGACTCGACAAATTTAGACTTGCAAGATTAAAAAATGAGGTTAGTTTGGATGGGGTCAAAAGAACAAGATTCATACTCAACACACAGATCCAAATAAAAACCCACATTGGCATGAAAAAGATTCATATTCTATAGAAAGAATACCATCATTAAAGTCAAAAATAGTCGGTTCAAGTACCTCATCCCATGATTCATGTAAACAAATATCTTCTGAATCATCTTTATCATGATGCTCAATGTCAGGTCTGATGCTCATATTTAACTCATTAGCACTCTTAAGGTCTTCACCCTCCTGAAACTCACAAAAGTCGTTTAAAGTGGTGGGTGGGTCGGCAAAAACTAAGACATCATCAGTGATGCCCTTAGGTGAGCTAAATTTAGGTGCAAGGTCAGGCGATAGAGACATAGGGAGGTCACTCTCTTGTTCCAAGCTAGGTAAAGGCGCAACATCTTGCAAATTGGGCCCAGATTGATAAGAGGACTCAAAATAATCATAGAGACTAACTCAAGGTTTAGGAGATCCTAAACTAAAGTTAGGTTCACTACAATTCTCCCTACTATGATTAAAACATTGAAAATATTCAACAATTCTTACTTTCATGTTCTCTATCATTTTATCAGTCCGATCATGAATCGTCTTGTCAACACTTGCACAAGTAGCATCAACATAAGCATAATAAAGGCAACTACAGGCAGCGTGATTAGAAGATTCACAATAATCACCCAAAACAAAAGGCACATAAAAGTGAGATGGGACGTGTGAATCTATAAAATGATCCTGAGGGTAAGGATTAACAGGAATAACAGACTCACTATGAAGTATGTAACCAAAATTCTTTTGAACTTGTTCAAACTCGTAAGTATCCCAAGCTAATTTTCCAAAGAAATCTCAAACTTCTTATTGAGTTTTAGATAATAATCCTAGTACACCTTCAGGATAAATAGACTCAATATAACCTCATGATTCAGAATTTAGACCCATAGCAATGACCTTACAAATTTTTTATTTTTGAAAATTCTGATTTAATTGAGCACGATAATCATTAAGTCTCGAAAGATAAATCCAAAAAGGTTCATGCTCATGTCATGGAAAATTAAAAACTGGCATGCTTGAAGCTCGTGTTTTTTTTTCAATTTTAAGATTTTTTCAATTTTTTTGGATTTTCAAGTTTTAAATTTTTTTTAGTTTTTTGTTTGAAAGAAAACGCAGCTAGGACACTATTTACAAACTAATGACTAAAACAAAAACAAGAGACTTAAATAATTAAATGAACAAAACAAAATAAACTAAGAAAAATAAAACTATGCTGCCAAAATAAAAGAAAGACCAAAAAGACTCAAACATCACATAGTAACGTAACAAAGAAAATAGAAAATAAGCACAAACTCAAAATAAGGACATTCTATCCCCCCCCCCCCCCGATTTTTCCTTCTATTTCTGCTTCCTGCACAAGTATCAAAACTATTAGTCCTATTATTCTCAGCAGAAAATAATAACGAAGATTAAATTAAATGGACGAAAATAAAGATTAAACGAATAAACTCTAATCAAAAATCAAAAACAAAAGAAAGCTCAACTAAACTAAAACAACTAAAACTAAACTAACGAATATAAAATCGAAAAAGCAAAGATACGAAACAAAAACCAAATCGACGTAAACGACTCTATGCCACCTAATTTCACAACGCCATCCTTGGCAACGACGCCAAAAACTTGGAGTATAGTGGTGAGTATTCCTGCCTGTCACGCGGGCGACCCGGGTTCGATCCCCGGCAACGGCATCAAAAACTTGTTAGTAAAATCCACAAGTATACGGTTATCATTGTGATATTTACGGATGTCGTCATCAGGGATGAGATTGCGAAACTAGGTAACCAAAAATTTTATTGAAATTGGAACTAAATACTAAACTAACCGACTCCAAGGTAAAATTATTTCACAAATTGATAGTCTAGAGATAAATTGCAGCCTCCTGTGAATCCTATGGAAGCTTGTTGTTGTAGCTAGTGTGCTAGTAGCTAGCAACTACTTGTCCAGATCACATTTAGACCTCATCTTATAGCCTCTATAAATTGAACTAGAGATTTTCAAATTTTAATTCTAACGCTTCCCCTTTTTTGTAGGTGCTTCGATACACTGGATGATCAACACACTTCGTTTTATGCCCCGCATTTTTAAGTCTTTTGATGTAATTGCATATCTTTATGATATACCTAAAGGAGCTTCTAGTAGCGAGTTATCATAATATTTTATGTTTTTAGCAAATTTTTGCAAACATATGTATTTGACTCGCTAAATATATAAGTATATGTAAATTCAAGTTTGTTGTTATTAATATTTTGTTGATTTAATTAATTACAAAGGCGCTTGATCTAGAACCAATTGTACAAATAATACTATTCATGAAAAAAATGATCATAACAAATCTACAACTGTAACTTTTAACGATAAACAAACCTGTTTCAATAAATCTTGAGAAACAATGACCAGGGATTCAAAACTCGGCCGTTCCGGTTCGGAACGGCCGAGTTGGCACGGATTTTAACTTGACTGATCCGAGTTTTGCCGAAAACTCGGTGTGAACCCCGTTCCACATCAGAACGACCGTTCCACCCGTGATGGAACGGGGAACGGGCGACAGGACCAGGATGAGGACAATTTGTTGACAAGAA
>JACYFF010002017.1:1312560-1329926 GCA_017589665.1 Selenicereus undatus | reverse complement strand
TAACACAGAGTCTTTGATTCCTTTTGCTTTCACATGCAAATTTGACATAGAGAAGCGACAAAGAAGGCAGGCACCAACAAAAAAAAAACGAATCTGACCTACAAAGGCTACAATCTAAAAATAGGGGAGAGAAATTCAGATCTGAAACTTCAAATTATACTTACTTTCTTGCTTTGTTTCCCAAATTCGAGATTCGAGCACTAGCCACCCAGTTGGAGCATCCGAGCGAAGTCACCAAGCCCAGAACCGTGCGACTGTGTGAGAGGGAGAGAAGACGAGCGACACCCGGTCTGCAGTTACAGATTTACAGCCACCATTAGTGGCTTGGAGGTTGGAACCAAGGCAGAGAAGGAACTTGAGGTAGAGAAGGAAGGAGAAGGGCTGGGACTTAGAGAGAGAATGAGAGAGAGAAAAGAACGTGACTCACTCACTGCCTGGAGGCCCTGGGCTGAGGAAGGAGATTGAAGAAAGAGAAGGAGCTGCTTTGTTGAAGTGTTGAAGGTCAGCTTGCAGCGTTGAATTCTTGAAGCTCAGTCGTGCCGAGGAAGCCATGAAGTTAAGTCATTTAATTGTTTTTTTTATCTGTTTTTTAGATTTTACAATTGAAGGTTTGAAACTTTGGAAGGGGTGGCGTGGTACTCCCGTATCAAATTTTAAAATTTGAATGAAATTTGAATGATTACATTAATTTTCAAATTTTGTTAACAAGAAGTTATTTATATGGTTTAATTAATTAACTTATATGTTGATGATGAATTACTTTTTATAATTTTTAGAAAGACTATATAACATATTAGTTAGTATTTTATTCATGCGACAAGTTATAGGATCTTGAATGAGACTGTTTTATAAGAACTTGATTATAGAACATTATGCATATAACTTATTGTTTGACTGTATACATTTAACAAGATTGACCTTCTTGCAATATTTAACTATGATATTCTACGAATTTGTATTGAAAATCTTTGCATTTAGTTCTGGGCCACAATGACAAACCGATATAAAAATGAGTTTTTTAAACGGAAATGAGTATGCTATATATTCGAAATATATTTATATGGTTGCATTTTAATTAATTGCAACTCATATTCTTCGAGGCATACAAAACTAAATGATTAGTAGATGAGTCCTGACTAAGATATTTGATACAAAATATAAGGCTTATAAAATTTAGAAAGATAAAATTAGAGGGAAAAATAAGGAGAAGTAATGGAAATTGTTCATTCACTAAGTAATATTAATAAACATCTCCATACGGGATTCAAGTTTTCATTTTCCATTATAGTATCCAACATTTTCTTTTATTCGTTTTTTGTGACATAAATAACAATAATTAAATTGAAGTTTACTATGACAATTTAAATTTAAGATGCGGTAATCCTGAATAAAATTATGAACATTGATAGGTCCTCACCTTCTATTTTGTTGATCGATTTGTTATTACAAATTACAATAGTACAAAAGCATAAAAATTTAGATAAAGTATTACTTGTGAATGTTATTTCTTATATTAGTTGTCATTCAAAATTTCAAATAACAATAATTAAAATTTTGTTTATTATGATATTCAAAAGTAGATATGAGGTAATCTTGGACATTTATCTTTACTTAAAATTTTGAAGATTGATAGTTTTTATATTCGTTGATGCATTTGTTAGTAAAAAAAAATACAATATTAACTTTAAAAGTTATTTGTAACTTTAACCATAAAGTATTACTTGTGAATGTTATTTCTTATATTAGTTGTCATTTAAAAATTCAAATAACAATGATTAAAAATTTATTTATTATGATATTTCAAAATCCAAAGTAAATATGAGGTAATCTTCGACATTTATCTTTATTTAAAATTTTGAAGATTGATAGTTTTTATTTTCGTTGATGCATTCGTTAGTAAACAAGTGCAAAACCATAAAAATACAATATTAACTTTAAAAGTTATTTGTAATATCAGTTATATGTACTATTTTGAAATTTATTTATTTTTGTACATGTTTAAAAGGGAAAAAATGTCAGGACACAATAGCCGTTCTAACAAAGACATTGGGTGGCGCTTTGGTATAGCAATTGATGGAAGTAGAAAACAGGTTCAATGCAAATTTTGTAGCAAAGTGATAAGAGGTGGTATAACACGTCTCAAGCAGCATTTAGCTCATAAGACGGGTGACGTTGCTCCTTGCCCAGATATCTCTGCTGAGGTCAAAAGAGACATGATGAAATTGTTACAAGATTATAACGAGAAAAAGAGACAAAAAACAAGGATTACTAGAGATTTAGAAGATGAAATAACACGATCATTTCACCATAATGATTATGTTGATGACGAGGAGGAGGAAGATGCTCAATTAGCACACGCTAGATATCAAAGTTTAGAGCAACATCGATTTGAACATGACCAACGGGTCTACAGAGCAAGTAGGGGTACATATTATGATGAAGAAGGCAATAGTCGGCCACCAAGTGTTCCTCAAATGCGTTGATCAGCTACTATTCGAGAAACTAGCTCAAGAGGATCAAGGGATATGGCATATGAACAAATGTCAACCCCTGCTGCTAGACTTAGAGCTGTTGAGGTAGAGCTTGAAAAAGATCGAACTAGGACGAAACAATCTAAGGTCAACTCAAGTTGGTTGAAAGCGGCAAAGAACAAGTTGATTAACGCATTTGGAAGTTGGGTTATAGATACCAACGTGCCATTTACTGTGGTGGATTCTGCATATACTAATCCTCTCCTTGAAACTATTCATGAGGTTGGCCCTGACGTAAGAGCTCCTTCTTATGAACTCTCAGATGTTTATCTGCTAGAAGCTGCAAAAGAAATTAGGCAGTGGATATCTGAATTTGCCCCCAAATGGAAAGAAAGAGGTGTCACCATAATGTGTGACGGTTGGTCCAGTATGACCAGATTGAACCTCATCAATTTTTTTATTTACTCAAATGGTTTCACCGTCTTTCATAAATCAGTTAATGCATCAGATATACAACGTAAGGATGCTGATTACCTCTTCAAACTCATGAAAAAAGTAGTAGAAGAGGTTGGTCCAGATAAAGTAGTCCAGATAGTGACTGATAATGCAGCCCCAATGAAGGCTGCAGGGAGAACATTAATGGAAGAGTTTCGAAACCTTTACTGGACACCATGTGCGGCCCATTGTCTGGATCTCATTTTGGAGGACTTTGCTAAGTTGCAACGCGTTGGGGATGTTATAAAGACAACCAGGATGATCTCAAACTACATCTATAAGTATGATTGGGCTGTAAACTATATGAAAAAGTTTACAAATAATCGAGACATCATAAGACCTAGTATCACTAGGTTTGCGACCAATTTTGTCTCTCTTGAAATTTTGGTGCGGTACAAAACTGCCTTAAGAGACGTGTGGGAGTCACTTGAGTGGTTGAACTCTAGATTGGGGAAGTCAAAAGATGCAACCGCAAAAGAAGTGCGTCAACTTGTTCTATCGTCAACTACAGAAACCTTGTCATTTTGGAAAAAGGCTGATGAAGTTCTGCAACTATTTGAGCCTCTTGTCAAGGTATTGAGATTAGTTGATGGTGACGACAAGCCAACCATGGGCTTCATATATGAGGCAATGGCACGAACAAAGCTGGCTATTGACAAAGCGGTTAGGAATAGCAAGAGGTATGATGCAATCTTTGAGAAAAGATGGGACTTCATGCATAATGATTTGCATGCTGCAGGTATTCAATTAATTTTCTAATTTCTATTATCAAATTTATATTTTTTACAATATAATTTATAAATTGTATATCATGTTTCCTTAATGGATAACCTGCTTTATTTTTTTACAAGGATATTTCTTTAATCCCCAATACATGTATCGACAAAGTCAAGATTGGGGAGGCAGAGAGGTGAGAACTGGAGTCCAAAATGTGATAATGAGGTTGGAACCAGATGTTGATAAGCAAATCAAAGCAATACAACAGGTTGCGTGAAACAACATATGTCTAATTATTAATTTATTAATTTATCTTGTACATTATATTTCATGAATTTTAACATTGGCATAAATATGCAGATATTTCTTTACAAAGATAGGATGGACTCCTTTGGATCATCTATAGCTCAAAGGGCAATTAAATCATTAATGCCAGGTGACCACAATTTATTCATACGCACACACATATATAATTACAAATGTTAAATTTTAAAGTTTGAATTTTCATTATCTAAGATTCTAAGGAAATGTATTTCATGCAGCTGAATGGTGGATATTTCATGGTGGATGTGCACTTGAACTTCAACGCATTGCAGTTAGAGTGTTAAGTCAAACGACTTCTGCCTCTAATTGTGAAAGAAATTGGAGCATGTTCAGTCGAGTGCACACAAAGGCGAGGAACAGATTGACTTATAAGAAGCTTGACCTCATTGTTTTCCTTCGTTACAATCAAAAATTGAAATTGAGATGTGCAAGACAAAGGACTGAGGAAGAACTGACCGAGTCTTTCAATCCTATCAACCTGGATTACATATTTGACGATGATGATCTATTAAACCTTTGGCTGTCCGAAAAGGAGCAACCAGTTTTTGAAGGAGATGACTTGAACTGGTTGAATCTTGATGAAAATGAGGTGAATGCGCCATTGATTTTGAGGATGATGATGATCCTCAATCTGATGCGATCGCTCCATTTCGTTATAGTGTTGACCAACAACCACAAGATATGCAAGACAGTGACTCTGAGTCAAAGGGACACTTGTCGCCTTCAAGTAGTCATGGTGGAAGCGGAGGTGGAGGAGATGGAGGAAACTGAGGTACAAATGAGATGGGTGCTTCCTATTCCTCCAGACAATCAATAGATTACTTTACTGATCGTGGTCGTGGTGTCACCGTTGAAGATGACGGAAGAAGTCGACGTTCTCCGGATGAGCAACCAAGAGAACCGACACAAACTTATCGTCGTGCAAGAAAAGGTAAGGAACCCGTTCAACCACATGGTTATCCAACTGATGCCATGTATAGATACGTAGGTTTCCAAGAAGTGTCATCAAGTTTTACAGGACCCGATCTGTTTGCTCCTTCAGGTGGCTATGATACATATGGCGGTGTCTCAAATAATTATGGATATAGTTCAATAAATACTAATTACTCTACACCGCCTTATCCTTCGCATGAGCCACAATTTGTTGGGTCTGATTCAAGTAGACGACATCGAGATAACCCTCTGATCATCAACCAAGGGACTATTAATTACGGGGATCATCATTATCATCAGCCTACCTTTTATAGCGGTAATTCAACTTCAAGTAAGCAATCTTGGATGGATTCAACAGCATCATCAATCTTCTACCCACAACAAGAGTCATATGGTGTTGGTCAGAATAATGATGACACCTATCAGGATCCTCCCCGTCATTCATTTTGGTGGTGATAAATTTTCATGTATTATGGATTTTAAATATGAGTTTGTATCAAATGTACAATAAGATATCTAGTGTGTTTTATTTTTTGAGAACTTTGTAGTTATGGATTGTTTAAATTAATTTTATCTTCTATCATTTGTAGTTTTATATTATTGTGGGACGTTATAAATCTCAACTTATCGTGTTTAACTATTGTCAAAATTAACTATTACGTTCACATAAAATTTAAAATAAGTAATATTTTAGAGCAAACTTAGGCCCTATTCTTTTCAGTGGGAAATAAGACTATAAGAGGTGTGAGATGGGTGAGTGTGAAAAAGGGAGGGAAGGAGTGGGTGAATGGTATTTTTTTTAAAGTGTGGGAAGGAATGGGTGAGTGTGGGTGAAAGTTGAATGTAGTTGAATGAAGTTGAAGTATTGGTTATTAATATTTTTTTGTTTTATAATATAATAATTTTATTGTGATAGTAATTAATGATGATGAAATGTTTTTATTTTTGTTTATTATTTTTTGTTCTTTTTTATTTTGTTTATTTTGTTTATTTTTATTTTGTTTTTTATTTTTTATTTTTTATTTTTTTATATTTTTAAAATTTTATATTTTTAATTTTTTAATTTTTAATTTTAAATTTTTAATTTTGTTAAAATTTTTAAATTTTTTTAGTTTAAATATTTTTATTTTTTATTTTTTATTTTTGTATTTATTTTTATTTTTCATATTTTTGGAATTTTCCGTTGGTTGTTTTTATGGAATAAAAAAATAAAAAATAAAAAAAAATAAATACAACAAAATAAAAAATACACAAAAATAAATACAAAAAAATAAAAAATTTAAAAACTTAAAAAATAAAAAATAAAAATAAATACAAAAAAATGAAAAAAATAAAAATAAAAAATACATGACATCTAAATATTTTGTTTCAAACAATTAAAACAAACATTCATTGATTCCTAAAAAACATAAAATTAATCAAACATTCAACAACATGATAATGAAACTTTAGACTTTAAATTAATCGCCAGGCATGGTTGTGAAAGGTCTTCGTCTACAAATGTTAACAAAAATTACGCTAATAATACAATTACTTAAATAATTGTAACACAAAGTAAAAGAAGTACAAATTCAACCCAAAAAACAAACATGCCAACCATTGCACGCCGCGACGACCGCGATCCGTTCCGCGATAAGCGTATCATACCGTTTCCGCGACACCGCAACCGAAACCGCAATCGCGACCGAATCCGCGTTTTGAATCACTGACAATGACAATGAAAACAACATGTCATTGATGACTATAAATTTTCGCTTTTTATTTATGAATTCTCATCTTATGGCAAAAAAATTGGTCGTTATTAATATGTTAATCGTCGTTAAATAGTTCGCTTGCAACGATGACAATTGGAGTCATCGTTGTCAATGATAACGACGAAATTATTCAGGCCATTGTTAAAACTATTAAGAATGGGACCAATAACAACGAACGACGACCAATATTTTTTTTGTCGTTAAGCTTACAACGACGATAAATCATGCTTTTAACGATGAAATTTTTGGTTGTTAGAAAAACTTTTTCTAGTAGTCAATAATTTTACTTAGTTTAATTAATTGTGCATTGGAATGATTTTTCCTAGATCAAAAAATCAATTTTGTATATTAAATGTATGTATTCTTTGGTCGAGCTCTATTTTGCTAATGGATGACTACATTCAATGAATAGATGGAGGATTTTAATCTTTATTTTTGTATATTTGTATAGTAAACTATATTAATGTTCACTAAAGTAACGACAAAACAACAACTAAATATGAACTAACGAACATCAAAACAATTTTCAATAACTAAAGTGAGCACTAAACATTAATGAAAGGTCAATGGATTAGCGAGTTATGTCTTGATAAAATTACTTGGTACTGCTAGATGTGTTACAGTCTTCAATATAGAAACATGTCAAGTGTAGTGGAGGTGTAGAATATAATCGTATTTAGTGTATAATAAAACAATATTTAGTGTATAACAAGATGATTTTTTATGCAGAATAGAACACTGTTCAGTGAACTCATGGTTGACTTTTGGTGTATATTAATGAACTAAGTTTCCAAAATTCTTTCATTGACAACTGAAAAAATAAGATCACTAATCACAACTTAAGCTTAGTCATTTTTATTTATCATTAGAGCGTCTTAGCGAACAATAAAACGCTCTTTAGCGAGCAATAGATTAGTTTGTTTTTAGTCAACAATTTCTGATGGACAAAACTTGATTGAAAACAAAACACTAACTAATAGGAAAAAAAATTAAAAGAAAACTAAGTCAAATGTTGTAAAAGAAATTTGGAAGAAAAAATATAGATAGAAGTGTGTGAATTAAAAAATAAATAAATAAAAGCCACCGATAACTTGTAATTGGCAAACTTTGAACTTAGGATCGTGAGAATCAAAATCCAATTCTTTTCCAATACTTCAAAATACCTTTTTTAGTAACAATTTGAAGGAGAAACTACACAGAGGTAATTTCAGTTTACTGTAAACGATTTTAAGGACCCTCGGTTTTTAAAACTAAATATAAGGTAACTTGTTTTTTGAGGTAACTCACACAAAGGACCCTCGAAATTTTATTTGAGCTATTTTCAAGCCCCAACTACTATTCTAATTTATAAAGCATGCCCACAACTTTTCATATTTGCACATTTGGCCAAATCCTTAAAAACCTACTTTTGAGAAAATTTATTTGGTAAATGTGCTATTTCTATTATAAGTAATATTTAGGACCCTCATTAAACTGGTATCAGAGCCACGTGACAAAAAATAAGTAAGATAATTAAGCTAATTAATGACTACTTAGACTAATTAACTGTGATTAATGCTAGAATCATCACCTGCTTGCCTTGGTTCAAATTATTCACACATTGTTCACTTACCGGAAGGAATTTCTTCAATGGCACTTCGGTTAAACTATATCACTGATATAGTATTAGAATTAAAAGCAGAATTAGTTAAAATTAAGACTGAAGTCAGGGTGTTTAAAAAACAATTATTTGTAATTCACATTTCTCTAATTAAAAAAGTTAGGCATAGCGAAAAATCTACTTCTAGTATTAGTACTCCTTTCCAGCATAAATATCCTTTCCAAAACCCAAAAAACAAGAATTCATTTCCTTTGAATGATATAAATATCCAAAAATAAGTAAAAAAAAAAATCATGCGAAAAATCAACTGAAAAAGCAGGAAAAGAAGAATATGATGGAGCATAAGCAGTACACTCTTGAAGAACTACAGAACATGCTCGAGAAAGAACAAAATCTAGAAGAGTTAAACAAGATCATGTGCGCTTATCTTATGATAATGAAGAGACTAATAATGTCCAATTAGAAGAAGAAATATATTAGCATCAGAAGATGAACTTAATTAAGCTAGAAGATCTTATTGTTATACTTTTAGAAGAAATTAGAAGAAAACTGGATAGAAAATATGATAAAATGACTGTTGAAGATGAGATTAATGAAATTTGAGAAGAACTCGATTGAAGTGAAACAAAGACCAATCTAGTTAATAATATTCTTCATAAACCTGAAGAATTTGGCAAACCTTCTACAAGAAATACTCATTTTATAAGACCTAGGTACATTCCAATAGGACGTACGACCAATTTTTCCTTTGGGTTCATCGCAAGAAAACTACAATCTTTGAAGAAGTTGACCTTACTCCAATTAGTCAAACGGGATGCATCTTAAACATAGGTGGAACTCGTAATAGTGATGAAATATTTGAACATTGAAAAAGAAACATGAATAGTGTCTTAAATCTAAATATTACATGGACTGCTGCAAACTTTCTAAGCTACATTGAACATAGTTTTCTGAAACTTTAGTGGACTGATACGATTCATTAAATAGATACGATAAAAATACATTAATAATGATAGAAACACCATCTGCTATGTTCAAAAACCTATGTAAGAAAATCGAAATTGAGTTTATCGGATCTAAACTTGATTCTGAAGAAAAAGCAAGAGAGTGGCAAAGAAATATTAATAGCATAGACTTATAGGATATGAGATATTTGAAAAATTATATTACTGAATTTAGTCAATATTATTACAAAATTAGACATAATGAAATCAGTCTTGGTATGTTCTATGACAAATTACCATATCTGATAAATTTCATAATTAATGAAAAATACATTGCATGGCTTGAAAGAACAGATGTTATTGATACCCTCAGTTTAGGAATATCTTATTTAAGAAAATAGGTCAATGATCAAAGTATGTATCTCCAAAAGCAAAAGAAAATTAAGAAACAATTCCTAACATGTTGATATTCACATCACCAATGGGGAAAGGAACGTGAAAAGAGAAGAAAAACAAAGTTTTATAAGAAAAAGAGCTTTCATTAACAACGTAAAAGATGTATAGAAGAAAATATTATAACAAACCAAGTCCTAAAAAACGAAAATTTTTAAGAAAATCATCCTATTGTCTTGTAGGAAAAAACAACTGCAAATATTGGGCATGCGGAAGTAGGACATTATGCTAATGAATGCAAAAATATGAAGAATAACAAGCTGATTGAAACCCTAGGAAGTCTAGATTATGTTGAGCTTGGTGAAGATGAGGCATTAGACCTAGCCCTAAACAACAACAAATGAATTGTTGAAATCATACTGGACAATGAATATGAAGATTATGAAGTAATCAGTCATATGATAGAAAGTAGCTCGATTAGTCATGGTGATCTTCAAGGAAAAGAGTTTGTAGTAGATAATTATAGCAAAGAAATCAAAGGACGACCTTCCCATAATTCATAAAGATAAGATCTATAAACAATTCGTCTTTGAATTAAAGAGTTAGTATGCATGTGAAATGATGGAACCGGATCTAGAGATCAAAGACTGTGAGTATGATGTGGGAGAAGTTACCTCATTAATTGGGAAAACATTCTCGAGCACAACAAAGATAGAAAGTATAGGTGTATCTATGTTGGAAGTGTCCAAGTTCAAATCACTCCATTACAATATTATGCCAAAGGTATTGATATTTATGCTTTACTATGTGATATTAGGCATACCAAATTTAATAATCAAATTATCACAGAGATTAAGACTAACCTCTGTAATAGATCGGTAGAATTTAATTGTCGAACTGGATATTATGTGAGTCTCAAAGATGAATTTGATCAAAATTTCCTATCATTTAAAATAAAAATAGTTGGGATGGAGATGAAAAGAGGAGGATACCCATTGAGGATATTTTGAAAAATAATGTACAAACAAGATAATACCATAGATCCAAAGACTAAGCTAACAATGATAGAAGTAGAAAAGTCTGAAGAAGTAGAAAAGTCTGAAAGTCCTACCCCTATACAAAAAAATTCAGAAGATTAAATCTAATCCTTAGGAGATAAAATTGGCAGGTCATGGATCTCTAACTTCACCAACCCTACAAAAATCAATGAGAAAAATATGATAAAAATTGATGAGAATGGTAAAATAACCACTAAACCCCAACTATTATGAAGTATGCGTACAAGATCAGAAGAGGGAGAAGGATCTTCATCAGCTAAAAAAGAGCTTAGAGAAGATGATACAATTAGTATGACTAGTGAAATGAGTTGAATGAGTTTTGAATCCGCAATACACAGTATAGACAGAAGTATGAGCCTAGATAGAAAAGTCATTGGGTACAAAACAATAACCGTTAGTGAGTCAATTTATAAGGATGAATTAGTCAAAAATATGACTACAAGGTCTGCCAATCAAACTAGATTGAATGCCCAATGAATATTCAATGCATTACTAACACGATAACTCACTTGCTTGCACAATGAAATTAGGGCAGACATAGGATTTTTCTTCCCTCGGTCCATAAAAACACACGTCTGGTCTTTTCTCATTTCTCAAGTTATTCTTAAGATCTTTACAAGTCATCTTTTATAAGTACGTAGTCAGTTCATCTCCATAATGACAATAAGGTCTACCAATCAAACTGGATTGAATGCCCAATGAATATGTTTTCAGCAATACTAATAGAGGCATATTTATAAAAGATAATACATTCAACTGCTTACTGGTCTCAGTAAATTTAAAAGGCAGGGGGGCGATTTAAAGTGTGAAGAGATACAACCACACCATGAACTCTTGCAAAGATATTTCTCTATTGGTTATAAATGACCGATATGTAAGCTGAATGAACGAAAGGATGAAGAATCATAGCGAAAGTGGTAAGACATATAAATGACCTGCATATACAAGGCATGTAGTTTATTCATGATGGTCATGATAATAAAGTAAATGAACGATGTTATGAAGTGGAGAGGGAGTATTAAGTACTAAATGTGAAGAAATCTAACAGAATACCAAAGGGGCATTTGAAAAGTCATACGATACCCATATGTGAGTAAAATAACGAAGATGCGGGTCAACACCACCAAGAGGGAAATTTTATTCATCTGGTGTTTGAAAGGCCAATTCGTCAAGATGAATGAGTCAGCCTTATGACTGAACGTGATGACATCCATCAATAACACACTCTGCACTAAATGGAAGTCTTGGGTAGGTATATAAACTCTGAAACTACTAGCAGATAGAAATAGCACAAATCGTTGTTTTTCATTAATAGGATAGATTATACTAGTAAAGAAAGGATTACTAAAATAGCTTGAGTAACGACATGCAGTCACGGCCATAGAGTAGTATGCCAACATGACGTTACGGTGCTATAGAAATGAGAACAATATGGATACATTTAATTGTTGAAAAGACGTTCAATGACTGGGTATGAAGCAACCAAAGGCTTTGCAATCAATAAATGAATAGTGCCTAAATAGAAGCAAGGAGTTAAAGTAGGTGCCAGTAAAAATATGAACATAGTGATGATTGAACTGCAAGTGGAACGGGTCAAATATACTTAGGAAGAGCTGCAAATCACACAATAAAGCATACCGGGGATAGAGGTGTTCATCGGTCCAGGACCGGATCGGACCGAACCGGCCTGAACCAAAGACCGAATAAGATTCTTTTGAAGACCGAAGACCGGACCGGTGGCACCTAGACCGGACCGAGACCAGACCGACTATGGACCGGTCTCAAGTGGGTCGTTGCGCTAAATCAACCCCAAAATGAACAGAGGGCACCAAATCCTTGACAACAGCTGGGGGATTTCTATGGATTTCTAAGCACCAAAACACAGAGCATTAATCAATCCAAAAGTACAGGGAAATAAATTCGGGAAAGAGCCGGGGGATGAAGAACACAAAAGGAAGAAGGAGGAAGTGAGGAACCAAGCAACCGAGCATGTTTTTGATGAATTTCTAAACACCAAAACATAGAGCACCAGATCAAATCAAAAACAAAATCAAAACACCCAGAAAATCGAAACCCTTGACAATAGCAAAATCAATTCAAAACATGAAAGAGACAACTGAAACATAGCAACCAAATAAGAAATTTGCGAATCAAAGCCTCCAGTTCGACTCACACCAAGATTTCGAAGCCAAACTCAAAACACTTACCTCAAAATCACCATATATGGCGGAATTTTCGACCAAAATATGCAAATTCATTCAAGCAATCAAGCGAGTTGCCAAATTCTCAACAAAAGAGGAATATGGAGAGTCGTCGGCCGACGGTTGTTGCAGAAAAGAAGAGAACACCGGCTGTGCAGAATGGAGAGGTCGACCGACGATGGTTGTTGCCTGGCTGGAAGAGGAGGTCGACCGACGACAGTCCGAGTTGAGTGCGAGAGGGCGAGCAGGAGGAGGAGGAGCCTGAAGCGTGAGAGGGCAATAGCTGGGAAGTGGGAATCGAGAAGCAGAAGATGAGAAATTGCCTGAACTCTGAAGCCTCTGCCTAGGAACTAAAAAAACCCTAAGTCCGGTTTTCGGTCCCGGTCCGGTTTCGATCCAGCCGGTCCAAACCCGGACCGGACCGAAGACCGAAAAGGACAAAAACCAAGACCGAAGACCGGACCGAAAGGCCTCGGTCCGGTCTGGTCTGAGCCAGTCTTCGGTCTAGTTCGGGTTTGGACAGTTTAATGAACACCCCTAACCGGGGATCATTATAGGCTCCATTATGGAAACAGAGAATTAAACGGTTATGATTGTCAGGGTTTGAATTGCTTATAAGAAAGGTTGCTCATATGTGTTTGAATAACTCCCAACAGACCACATATGAGAATTTCCATAAACACTCTATTACAAATCAAGAGAGTGTTAGTGGCAAAGAAATGACGCCTCTGAACAATTCAAGATAACTAGGGTAGAAATAAATAATTGAGAGGAAATAATGGGAGCATTGCTGATGTAAGGTCTTAGTGTCAAGACCAGATAATCCCTATACATGGCAGCTTAATCTTACTTGTACCACACATATAAGGCCAAGTAGCACACCATAAGCTACTAATTGTTATCACCATACATAAGCACTCATTGTAGTGTTCATCTCATATTGGTTTACCTCAAAGATATTGCCCCACAAGGCATTTCTTCATCTAGAGGTTTACATCTAACTTGACACTGTATTAATCCCTTAAGAAGTTGCAAATGGCATCCCCATATCGGGTTTCAACCATCACTGTACCCAAGATTAGGTATATTAACACATCTCAATAAGACTCTCAAATCTTGGGGCAAAACGGATAGAGTTTCGCCTAAAAACTGAATTAAAACTCAGGCTTAAAGCCTTACAATAGATACCTGAAATGGATAGAAACACTTCAATAGCTCAACGGTCACACGCCGGAGTTCATAACTGAACGAGTCACACACGCGAAGTGCACGATTGCAAACATTTAAACAAATAAGAGAAATGGAACATACAATACAGCTCCCAGATAAATGAGAGCATGCCTCACCAACAGGTGACCCAAATGGTTCCACAGTCCACTTTGCTCATGCTTGAATTTTAGGATATTACCAAATGATTGAATCACCCAAATGAAAATGGTTCCTCCATATATGCCCATACATATAAATTCATAGTCAATAGCTCATTTAACTGGTCCAACATAATTCATACACACCTTGATAGCTAACTTATACAAACTTAATAGCTCATAGTGGCCTTAAAACCTTAGATCTGATACTAAATCCGTAACGCCCCCAAAATGCTAATGATATAATTTACTAAAAAACTGTAGCAGAAGATTTAATGATAGAAGGCGCTACCGCCGTCCTGATAAGGACAAGACTCACTAAAACCATTTGATTTTGCGACTCATGTTCAAATCACAATATCCATCAAACTGAAACATTCCAAGACCAAAGTCCATAATAGTTCAATTTCAATACAATCGACTTAATCATACCATTTGCTAACTCCACTTACACTACACAAGTATATTGAGCATAGATCCAAGTTAATCCTGAGGTCGATCCCAACATTCATGCTATGTTGAATCCACTGTGAGCATTTGATGACTTCGAAAAAGGGCTTGCTAAATGGAGAAACATGTGATACTAAAAACATGAAAGCAATTCGAAAATGTGAGCAAAAACTCAGTACATACATTGCTATATTATAAAATGAGCATAGAAAAACTGTTGATGGGTACCCGCTTTTGTAATTCATTTAGTTCGCAATAACAATGAAAATGAAAGTAATATGAAACTGAATTGCTTATTATTATCTGGATGTGAACCCCTTGTAATGATATGATGTATACATAGGTGTACACCTATCAATCCGATTAAGAGTTGGCCTGAAATCGCGCGGGTAAATGATGGGCTGACGCCTTATAGATGATAACGGACGGGGTCACAAGTTAAATGGCAAATCACTGTATAAACTGATTCATTGATAAACTCATTAAGAGTTGTAACTTGATAAACATGTTCTACTTTATGAAGATACAGACAATGGACGTACATTGAGTCTTTAAAAATGTCATCTGACTTGATAAATATATTCTAACTTGATAGCACTTATGCATAATAAGAAACGATAACTAGGCCTCGACTCTGTTTCATAAATGTCATTGTAGGTATGTGTAGTTAGTAAATGATTCTTACTCGCATAATTGAGTAAGTAAAAGTATGTGTAACAGAAATTGAGTAATTAAATGGTATACATAACGTTGGTATTTTAATATAACTTTAAAACTGAATTGATGAAAGTAATTAAATCCAATCCAATATAAATTAAATGAAATTAAAATAGTCCACAATGAGATAAATGAGATTACAAAGGAAAAAGCCTTGATGGTATCAATAGAGATAGTGGTTGTGGGCCTGTGGCCTTTTTTGAAATAGGCTGCTGATATGGGTTTAAGGCTTGTTGATGTATCACTTTGTTCAAGATAACAGCTAGTACATTAGATTGACTTGATAAATACATTTGATACATTCTAAAGTGAGTAACTAATAAAGATTTGAGGCAAAGAGAGATATATCTTGGTTCAAAATAGCATACACTGTAATAACTTGGTCTGATAAATATGGTTTCTGAATCGCAACTCTCCTCACTTCTCATATTTCATTCATAAATCGATTAGATATAGAATTCCATCCAAAATGAATCATTGAACTCAATAGAAACTATTAAGCTCACTAAATTTGTTGTTTTCTTTGAAAAATCCATATATGACTCATAGCTCATAAACAAGCCCCCAAATTGTATGCTTGTCTTCTTCTTTCTTATGAATCAAGCTAAAAGTTCCATGAAAGTCCATGAATATTCATTTTCTCCTTAAATGACCTTACTTGGCCCAAAATATACAAAATGAGTGCATGATCAATCTCACTCAATCTTTATTATTGCTCTTTATACAATTACTCAAAATGCTTCAAAAAATCACCAAACTCAAAATACTCAACCAAAATTCATGAAATCTTATATAAAAATCGAAAATAATATGAAAAATCTACAGTAAAATTTTTAGAATTTTTCTACAAGTGTACATTGCACAAAAATTACAATAACAGCCCAATTTGCACCAAAGCAGGTCAGTTGTCTTCCAAAATTCATAACTTTCAGCCTTGACATCAAATGGAGACATAAAACCCAACATGAAAATATTAAGAAGTCCTAAAAAACATTCATTTGCAACACAAAATCTGATTCCCACAATAGGGTTTCCAAAATGGGGCTGGAACACAAGTGTGTCAGTTTTGGTTTTATTCTGCACAGTTTTGGCAAAATGACCATGGAATTTTCCATACACCTTGGATTAAGGCGATTCAAAATCCACTTGAAAGCTAACACACTGAAATATCTACCCACCAAAAATCATAATTTTTCCATGGGTCGATCATTACCAGTTTAATTCTGAAGTCTGCCCTATTTTCCTGAAATTTTCAACCTTCACTGTTTTGGCTTTTTATTCCTTTTTCACATAAATCCTCAGTTGAAATAATTCCAAATCGCCACAATCAGTTATAAAAAGATTATTTAAGGCCTCATATACATAACCCATATCAAAATCACAACAAATGAAACAAGCGAGCTTGCATTCAACTTTCATGATTTAACTCATTTGAGCGCACTTCTAATTCATCACTCACAACTTTAGACATCACTAAACTCAATAAAAATTGCATAATAACTCTTATTTTGATCATATAAATGATAATCATAACTAGAACAACCCCAAAATCAAAAATAAATCAAGATCAAGTCAAGGCTTACCTCACTTCAAGCTTGAAAGAGAAAGGAGAGAGAAAATGGGTTTGGAGTTTTGGTTATGAATTTTTGACTCGTCAAACACTTTGCCGAAATTTTATCTAGAAAAAATTTAGCTAACCATGGTTAAGCTTAATTATGGTAATTAGTTAGGTTAAAGAATGCAAACTTGTTAGGCTTCAAGTTGGGTCGAAATAAGTTGGGTTCGGGAATAAAACGCTTTATGATGATAACGTTTTTATGTGACTCAAAATTAAATTTTTGCAAGGTTATAAGAAGAAGAAGAAGAAGAAGAAGAAGAAGAAGAAGAAGAATAACAATAATAATAATAATAATAATAATAATAATAATAATAATAATAATAA
>JACYFF010002017.1:1273078-1312550 GCA_017589665.1 Selenicereus undatus | reverse complement strand
ATAATAATAATAATAATAATAATAATAATAATAATAATAATAATAATTTCTTAAACCATAATTATCGAGACCTACTATCGATTCACTCGATATTTAGTTAATCAACAAAACTTGAATTAACAATCAATGGAACTTGAATTGCAAAATGGGACCCAAATAAAATATCCTCTAACTGGGATGATTAAATACGATAAATGAAAGCGAAATATTTAAATGACATAAGGTAATTCGATAAATATATAAATTGAGTGTAATTGAATTAATAAACATGATTTGGTTAAATAAATAACCATGAGTGATTAAATCCATAAATATGATAAATTAAATGAACAAATATGATTAATTAAATAGATAGATATGATTTAAATAAATAAATATGGGTTAGGGTTGGATTATTACATTAGCCATTGCATGTTAAAGTTTTTCGCTGAGACCTTTATGTATAATCCCATTAGTGAAGGAAACTAAGGTTAAGTCTAGCTTGAGGTCTTATACAAAGAGTTTCTCATGAGTAAATTTTTCCATGTATTCATTCAAAGTCTCCTGGTCTATTTGGGCTAGCTTCTTCAGGTTTGTAGTTGGTTTCGGAGTTCACCAACTTCTAATGAAGTCGATTTTAAAGCTAGTAGAGAGACCTTGCCAAGATTTGATTAATCGTAGGAATTTATTGAACCAAGCTTGGGTTGCTTGCTTTAGGGTAGCAGGGAACTGTCTATGTATCATAGTCTCTAAAGGAGATGGTTGCACGAGTCACATAAGCATAAAGGTCCTTTTGAGGGTAACTAGTTCCATCAAACAGCTCTATTTTTTGAAAATTGATCTTCTTTAGGAGTTTGGCTTCCCAAATCTCTATGCGGGCGACCTGTTAATGGAGCAATTTGATTGAAGGTTTTCTTAGCGTTTTATCTTGAACACTGCTGAGATAATATAACTTTGATAGAGCTTGAGCATCGCAGTTGTGATTTTTTCTTTATAGTCTTCTTCTTACCGGGACCTATCTTAACTAGGCCTCTTCTATAAGGATTTGTCCCGCTCATCCCTTTTATGGTTCAAGATCTCTCTCAAGTCATCTTCTTTGTTACTCTAATAACTTGGAGTGTTCTCATGATCTCACTCCTCTGAATCATTAGGGAAAAGCTCTTTTCAAGTTTGCACTGTCCCTATCCTATATTGAGAGACAGTCTCTTAAGATAGCTTGCTTTATCTTCCTCTGACAAGCCAAGAACTTAGATGATTTCTTCATCATATAGGACATAAATTCATCTACCTTTAACTGGATCTCCACCATTTTTGAAGCATTATTTATTTAGTGCAAGGCATGTGTGCATCTGGGAGATAGGTTTGCTCAAATTAGGGGGAGTTCTATCCTCTTGGTTTGAGGTGTCCTCCACGACAAAGTCTTCCTTCCTAGAATTCGGGGCATTCGGCCTATTATTGTGATCATGGTTCTTAGGGATGACAATGCCTTTTCTGTTATCACAGTTTAGGACTTCTATGATTCTTTTGGGAACCTTGAGAAACTTGTGCCACCATCTAAAGGTTACATGCAAAATAACTCTTAAAGAAGTGGGTTTCTCTTCTTTAAGAATCATTGATGCTCCAGTTAGGGAGAATTTTAGAGAGCGTTGATGCTTTAGTTAGGGAGTATTTGACAAAGTTAGCTGCATGCATGGCATGACAAAGATTATGTAGTTGTGGTACCTACTAATCAAGTGAGAGGTTGCTTAATTAATTGCTATAGTATGTTGACTATTGCAAGTGATATGTATTTATCGTTTTAAGAAGAATGCAACAACTTACATTTACTTATCAAATTAGTAAAAGCCTAATTCATTTGAGTTTTGCATGCTTGCCATATTTACTCAACCTTCTAATTTATAATTAAATTGTGTTTTCTAAATTCCCAAATTTGTTATTTGATCGTGTCGCTGTATAGGTTTGATAATAATCAGGATTCCCATCTTCCTCATGTATAATTTTGTTAAACGTTTTAATTACAAAATTTTCTCCCTTTTATGCCTTTTTTAGATGATTTGATATATAAATTGTGTTTTTTTTTGTCCTTTTTGGTTAGAGGCCTTTGTATAATGTAATCATAGGCGTAATTAATATTGCCCCAACCAAATCTGTCTTATCTAATATAGTAATGGCTATATAAAAAAAAATCAAAGTTTGCTTTCCATTCTATAAGAAATTTTTTTAAAATTACCTTTTCTTTTTAAGGTATTTTAATATTGATTCCAGACGAAATCTCTGAGGTACGGCTGATGATGATGTGGGACGAAGGAGTGGGTTTATCTGACAGCTAGTACGCAACACCTGACATCCTCTTCTTGGAACGGCCCCACCCACAAAAAGGACAACCCCGGGTTGTGGACCGGGGAACGCCTCTCCGACGGTCAAGTAAGTTCAGAGTCCAAGTTAAGGGTCAAAAGAGAGAGAGAGAGAGAGTGCAATAAGAGTTCAGTGAATCTGCTTGCCAACCCTTTTCAAGAGGAAGGTAGGTGACTATTTATAGTCCTTTCGAAAAACGAGTAAAACAGTAGTCTTACCTGGAGTGCCCGCGTGGGCCGCCGGTCTTAGCATGGAAGGGCCCTACGGTTGCGTCTCAGGGCCCTTTATCTCAGATATAGGCCCGGAGAAGCCCCTAGGGGGGATGTCGTAGGGCCCATTATCCCATATACAGGCCTTGTCTGTGGGTCTGACTCGGTTAGGCCCATTTAGGAGAAACCAGAGTTTTCCCAACAAATATCTTTACTTGTGTTCACTATGTCATTAGTATAATATGTTTTTGAACACTTAATTTGCTTCTTTCAAGTCTATCAATATGTTGACATTAGTGGAAGATATGTTTTTGACAAAATGGTTGCTGTCCTTCTTTTAATTAATTTATCTACATCTATCCCTCTCCCATTTCTCTCTCGACGTTGTACTATATTAAACATAAATATCAACGCAATAGTCTTAATTCCTATCCTTAAAAAAAATTATTGGAATTATTTTGTTCCATAGTTTTGGTGGCTTGCACGCATTACGTGTAAATCAATACTAGTAAGACGATAAGGCTTTTATTCCAAATATGAGATATTTTATCATAATTCCATTCTTGCATTTAATGTTTGCATAAGTTGGTGGCTATTTGAGGGAGTACCGAAAACATTTTGTAAAAGTGGTATGTGCATTTGTACATGGATATGTCATTACTGATTGATTATAGGATTACTTTTTTCATTTTCTTCGTCTTTTGTACAAGTGGTTATATCTCGTTGATGTGGTAATTTCAACTTATTAAGTGTGCTTACTGCTATATATATGCTTTCAAATGGAGGTACTACTTTGCCCTATATCATTGAGAAATTAAGTCAAAGTTTCCAAGACTCAAATTACTTTTCAATTGAAGGTGTATTTTCTAACTTGTTTTATGTATTCATTGTTAATATCACTTGTTAAATAGTATAGAACTCCATTGTGGTTGCCCTAATTTAGTGCAATTAAATTTGCCAATTGATTAATACGATATAATAATATACGAGAGTCAAAATTGGACAAGTCATTAGAATTGCCAGTTGACTTTCTTTCTTTAAAGACTCCATTACCCATGAAAATGGTTATAATTTGTCATTTTTAAGTTTTATTTGATTGCAAAGTTTACAGTCGTATTATATTTGGATATGTTTTGCACATAATTATTGATTACCATATATGTAACCTTTAATTAATTAGTTAATTAGTTTTGGGAATAATATTAATCTAAATAACAAAGAGATTATTACTTAATTTCTTAAAGCAAACTGAGTATCTAAAATGAAAGCAAACGTTAGTCTATTTGATCAATGAGTGATAATTGGTATTATATTTCCCTACAATTAACTCTATGTTATTTGACATTTGATTTAAGTAATGATGTAGCTTGGTTTGGTTCGTTTGAGATTATGGATTTTAGGAGAACTTGTTTTGTTTGTCATATATAAAGGAAGAGGTACTATCTTTCATTAATTTTAGCCTTATTTGGTTTCAATTTATGAGATGATAGTTTAAATATTTCCCTCATTTACTAAAATTCATTGTGTAAAATTTGCATTACCACTTTATCTCACTTATCCAATGAAAATATGTATGAATAGTTATTTCAAAGGCAATGGAATCATCAGGATTTAAACACGAAAAGGATAGTGTAGATGATATGTCAAGTAGGAGAAAGGATGAAGTAAATAAGGACATAGAACATACTATTCCTGAAGACGATGAAGAAATTGATGCTCCAGTAGTGGGCATGTCATTTTCTATGATGAATGAAATGCTTGCACATATGCGAAAATATGCATATTCAAAACATTTTGGGGTTGTAAAGTATCACAATACCAAAGACGATGAGGGAAATAAAAAATGTCAAACAAATCCTTGCAATTGCATTGGTACAAGAAAAGCAAATGATTTGAAGAAGGAGAGGAAATGACCAAGCACATGGATGCGCTGCCCAATGAGGGTATCCATTTCGAGGGACAGTGATAATTGCTATAAAACTATTAGGGTGAAACTAGAGCGTAATCAAGATATAAGCCCCAAGAATTCCATATTTATAAGTCAACATAGGAAAATAGAGCCCCGTGTGAGAAAAAGATAAGAATTGTTTGATGCTGTGGGTGTGAAGACTAGTAAAAGTGTTAGAGCATTAACAACTAAGGTATGCAGAGCGGAGAGCATGTAATACATGCCAGGAGACTGTAGAAATCATTCAGATAGAGCTAGGAGGCTTCGATTAAAAGATGGAGATACAAATGTTGTGCATAATTTTTTTTTGAGGATGGAAGAGGTGAGCTGCGATTTTCACTTTGAAATTGATGCTGATAGGGAAGGTTGAATGCGAAACGTCTTTTGGGTTGATGCTAGGATTAGAGTGACATACGTTTAATGTTGTGGTGACATTTGACATGGTGATACCACTTATTTGTTAAACATATACAAAATGCTATTTGCTCCCTTTGTTGGAGTAAGCCATCATGGACACTTTATATTGTTAGGGTGTGCATTGGTATCTACCAAAGATGGTGAGACATTTTGAGTGGATTTTTTCTGCATGGATGGAAGCAATGGATTGGAGTGCCCCAAAGGCAGTCATTACGGATTAGTGTCAAAGTATAAGCAAAGGGGTTGAACGGATATTCCCTTATGTGAGACATTGATGGTGTCTATGACATATTCTTTCCTGACAAGGTAGGAGGATACAAAGGTACATTGATTTGTGTAAGGTTTTTATGGATATAGTTTATGAAAGTTTGGCCTTATAAGAGTTCAAAAATAAGTGGCAAACACATGGTACAAGATTTTGACTTGAATGGTAAGGAATGGTTTCAAACGTTATATGACAATAGGGAAAAATGGGTGCCTGTGTTTGTCAAAGATCATTTTTGGGTTGGAATGTCTTCTACGTAAAGAAATGAGAGTATGAATGCATATTTCGATGGATACGTTCATAGGAAGACCTCACTCCAAACTTTTGTGGAGTAATTTGAGATTGCTCTTGGTGATAAAATTGAAAGGAGATTAAAGAAGATGTTGCATGCATGAACAAAATGCTTAAATGTCGAATGAAGTTTGCAATGGAGGTGCAATTCCAACAGGCATACACACATAATTTGTATAAGAAAGTGCAAGATGAACTCAGTGTAATTATGTATTGTGATGTTGACTTAGTGAAGGATGATGAACTCACAACTAAGTACAAGGTCACTGTAAGAGAAGACCATGCAAATGGCACAATAAGTAAGAAAGAGTACCAACGGCGACGTAGATTGCTTATGGAGAATGTTTAATTGGAAGGGGTTGCTTTGTAGACATACTTTCAAAATTCTATTGCAAAAGAATGTGACTTTGGTGCCTGAAAAGTACTTCTTACACAGGTGGAGACAAGATGTGAGGAGAGAGGACAATAAGATAAAGCTATTAGGTGTAGGGGGAAAGTGGGCACATGAGATGGAGAGGAAACCATATCTACAAAAGCTTTTGTACAAAACCACTGATCTTGCAATTTATTCAACCTAAGAAATCCAAGTTTTTAGCAAATTACATCCAAAAGGCGACCAAAACAATAGCAGATGGGAATTGGGTGACCTGTACAAGCATGCAGCGGATAGAAGGATTTGGGGATTGTCTGAATAAAGAAGATTATGATGATGATGGCACAATGGGTGGTGAGGGAAAAATATACCTTGATCCAATTATATGAAGTTCAAGGGGGCATCCAAAGGCGAAAAGAGCAATGTCACTTGTAGAAATGCTTAGAAGGGGAAAAAGTAAGAAAAGAAGATCATGCCAATCTAATAAGCAGGAGTTGGTGCTAAATCAATCAACGCCAAATATTATGGTAAGAAAACAGATTGTTCATAAAATTTTGAACTATGTGAAAATAACTTATTACTAATTATTTACGAACTTTGTAGATGTCACCTACAATATTTTGCACACAAGAGGATAATGATATGATGCATGATCAAACTCCATTACACATGATCAACTTAATTAGTCAGGTAGTATTTATTTTATGCCACTTCTCAAAATAAAAGATTTTATTTTATACCATATTTTTTTATAAATAAATGTAACAATTTTGTAGATGATAATAGTGATTCTATTTCTATTTCCAGGGTGATGAGGATTCAAAAGATCGGGAAAGGAGGACAAACTTTCTCCGACCAATGAAAGTTGGCATCACTTGACAAAATAATGTATCTAATACTAATTTGACACTCCATTAATATATTTGGTTAAGTTATTTAGAACATACTTACTTGCAATAGTTAAATCCCTGCTAACTTATTTCAATTGACCGGTGCACGTTATATTATTGATGTTATTAGTATTTGCTGACACAATGATCTTGCATAGGCCCTTCAACATTTGCACGCTATAGGAAGTATGATTGCGCTTCTTCAAATGATGGAATAGGAGCCGGACCTATGAACAATATTAACGTAATGTCCTTTCTACGTCAATGTATTCAAAATCTGGAATATATTATTCATGTTATGGTTATTAACTTCTTTGTTTTACAATTGGGGCTAAGGTTTAAATAATAGTACCGCACTTAGTAATTAGATTAATTGGAGTGAAGTTTAGAGTTTGCAGCGATTATATTGTAGCCATTAACTCATTATTTTACTTGCATAGGTCAATGAAATTCTAGAGACTGAAGAATATATGTCTACCCATCTTGATCAGAGGAGGATAAAGGGGACAGAGTTAGCATATTGAACTATATGTTTAACTTCTTGAGTCTGAGCTTCATTAGCTCTTTGTTTTGTTGTTTATTTATTATTATTATTATTATTTATTTGGATGAGGTTTACATCTGTCGTATTTAGATTTTCACTTCTTATGTTTGATTTTGTAAGATACACTTGTCATATTTTATGCTTTAGACTATTGGCCTTCTCAATTGTCCAGTTTTTTATTTTTATATGGGATGAATTTTATTCTTCCCTATGTATAATTTTTCCTTTTGTCTTAGTTTCACTTCTGGTTAAATGAAACTATCAATGTCGGGTACTCGTGCTAATTTAAAAAATACCATTATGAAATCACACACAATGTGTGCAAGATTAAATTAAGTATATTTTATCCTATTCCGAAATATGATCGGCTTATATTTTATCCACGCGCCCGAATTGTCAGATATATTAAGAATCAATTCACCTATTAATATTTAGCCTCACGTGCACAACATATGCATTGGGTCAACTTATTTATATTACATTCAAATGTGAGAATAATGAACAACATATTATGAATACGTGAAACACATAATGAAAGCAATTATAAACTCAAATGAAAATTATGACATGTTAACATTAAATGCAATGAAAACAACTAATTAGACTACTTACAACCCTTAGTTCTACACACCTCACAAACATAAATGATCATAAAGAGCATAAAATTGAAGCCTAACTATGAAATAACATGCATAGTCAATAAAATTAAAAATTATAATTAAAGGCATAAAAATGAAATAACAATGGGGATGGAGGGAGAGAACCATGAAGGTAAATTATTACGTATAACCGGGTGGACATTTCAGTTGTCCACCCGGTCCCACTTGGCAGTTTTTAACATATTTTAACAGTTTTTTTTTAAAAGAGAGAGAAAGTGTTCGCTGGTAATACGTTATAGAGTTTAGTTTTCGAGAAACCATTAGTGTATTGCTGCTCGATATAGTTGATGAATCTCAGGCGTCTGATCGTTATGTTCTGATTTGAATTCGCCGATGACCGCTGATTTTGAATTCGTTGTTCGTGTATTTCAAATTAGTCGTGAATTGGCCTGCTACTGTCTTCGATTTTGCCGAATTCTTTGTTTTCAGAGTGTTCGATCGGTCTATGTAGTTTTCAACAATTATTCCATGGTTGGATTTGAGAGTTGATGATGAAGATTTATCAAACGTGCAGTGGTCATCAGGTTCGATATTGATTTTTGATCTGTGTTTTTTTTGTTCCGGTTTGATTATGTAAGATATTGTGTTTTTTTAGTTGTTCTGGAGTTCTTGGAGAATGTTTTATTTGTTCTAATTTTTGAATATACATGATTCTGTTTTTAAAAATTGGTTTCTGTAATATGAGAAAATAGCTCACCATAATCAGTCTTGTGTTCACTATATGTATGCGTCTGCCCACTAATAAAAAACATTCCGCTCACTACGTTTCAGCATGGATTGATTATATGCATTTGTTTGCTCAGTAACAAAAAACAACAACTCACCATAATCAGTCTTGTACTCACTATATGTATGCGTCTGCTCACTAATAAAAAAATTCCGCTCACTACGTTTCAGCATTGACTGATTATATGTATTTGCTTGCTCAGTAACAAAAAACAATAACTCACCATAATCAGTCTTGTGCTCACTATATGTATACGTCTGCTCACTAATAAAAAACATTCTGCTCACTACATTTATGCGTCTGCTCACGATAAATGTTGAATTATGTCGGGTAAACAATAGCTCACCATCATGAATCGTGTGATCACTATATGTATTTGTTTGCTCAGTAACAAAAAACATTCAGGTCACTATCATTAATATAGCTCACTCTGCGAAATACATCTAGCTCACTGGAATCAGTCATGTGCTCACTAAACATAGTTCTTGGCTCACTGAAGATATATATTTAGCTCACTAATATTAGGAGTGATAAATCTGTTTTGTCTGTAGTAGTACTTGAGACAGGTGATTTTGATGCTTCCTCCACTGGTGTAATTGGCTCAGTGATCTTTTCCTCAGGGTTTGTGGGTGAAGTCTCTGTTTTTGATATGTCAAAGAGGATTATATGTAATGTTAATACTAGAGTATAAAAGATACAGCTCACTAAATTGAAGTGATGTGTTAGCAAAAAATAAGGTACATAATAATCATCTCCCTAAATTGAAGTAATGGCTTACTACCCAGAAGTTATAGCTTACCAACAGGCAGTCATAGCTCACTAAAATGCAAGTTCTGGCTCACTAGTGCATGTATTTGTTCAAGTCACTAACACAAAGTAATAACTCACTAAACATGCTTCATAGCTCACTAACAGGCAACCATGACTCACTAAAATACAAGTTCTGGTTCACTAATGCATGTATTTGTTCAAGTCACTAACACAAAGTAATGGTTCACTAAACAGGCTTCATAGCTCACCAACAGGCAGCCATGACTCACTAAAATCAAGATATGGCTCACTAGCTAGTGAATGTATTTATTCAAGTCACTAACACAAAGTAATGGCTCACTAAACAGGCTTCGTAGCTCACCAACAGGCAGCCATAGCTCACTAAAATTAAGATCTGGCTCACTAGTTCATGCATTTGTTGAAGTCACTAACACAAAGTAATGGCTCACTAAACAGGCTTTATAGCTCACCAACAAGCAGCCATGGCTCACTAAAATCAAGATATGGCTCACTAGTTCATGTATTTGTTTAAGTCACTAACACAAAGTAATGACTCACTAAACAGGCTTCATAGCTCACCAACAGGCAGTCATGGCTCACTAAAATCAAGATTTGGCTCACTAATTTATGTATTTGTTCAAGTCACTAACACAAAGTAATAGCTCACTAAACAGGTTTCATAGCTCACCAACAGGCAGCCATTGCTCACTAAATCGAAATATACAGGTTAATAACGAAATTTTAGGTTTCGTTTTTGTAACATACCTTTCTTGAGAGATTAGTGATTCATCATTTTCAGACCTCTTGGTGCTTGCTTCTGAATGTTGAGGTTTCATCTGAAAAGATTGCAGAAATGCAATTAGTAAAAACATTGTTTGCTGACTGAAAACCTAAAATGCGATTGGTAACGTTAGTGTATTCGAAAATGAAAACAAATTGCGTTTGTTGGTGAAACTTACATCGAAGTTCTTCTTTCAACCTTTACGGAAGAGATTTCGGTTAGAATTGTTGATGGAGTGTTGTAGAATTCGCGAAATGGACCGAGAATATGTGAAGGTCGTGGAGAGAGAATGGGGGAAGTTCGTGGGTTTTGAAACTTGAATTAGACGGTTTTTTGCGCGTTTTAGTGTTTTTGTTTTGTTTATTTTAAAAAAAGCGGTTTCCAAGTGGGTCAGGTGGAAATTTAGTGGACTGGTGGGGCCGGTTGTACAAATTTTTGTACAACCGGGTGGACGGTATAAGAACTGAACCATGAATTCAATCTACTACGATGGGGCCCTCTACGTTAGGGTCATCTTCGCGTATAATCGACATGTCAATAGTTAGTTGAGCAACCATTCGATTCCCTTACTGATCGACTCTGTAAAAGAATTCATTTGGGCTATTGTCGACACAACTTTGAGAGTGGTTGCACTCTTCTTAAAAAATTTCTCGAAGGGTTGAAAACCAGTTCAATTGCGATAAAGTATTCGCTACAACATCTCAACCAAGTAGTGGTTTTTCAATAATATTGCCCATATAAAACCTAATTTCTATTAACTCACGGACATGTTGCTTTCTCTTCTTAGTTACCATTACTAATTACTCCTATAAACAAGACTATATATGACGTATTGTGCTTATAGCAATCGATTCCTTGATCACCAATTATAAGTTGATCTTTATGTTTTTATTTATACTCCTACCTTTGCTGCCTAAATCTACCCATTTATCCCACTTTCAACGCCACTCATTCACTATGTTTAACCTCCTCTGCCACTAATGAAAAAAATGAATAATAAAACAAATAATTTCAGACACCCCAAACGTGATTGCGTGTGTTAGGAGGTTGAAATGAAAGGGTTTTTTTATGGCGCAAAGATCAAGGGAAATGGGAAGGGTTTTTTTTTACTAGAAAAATAAAACAACACACATCTTTAGCACAATGCATTTAATGGACCTACTAGAATTCCAACTCTGTACAAGAGTCCATAATCATATGATTTCCTTTTCTCATTGTGTTGTTTACAGTTGGAGGCTATATATATACTAAAAAAATTGACACAATAGACTTCCGTTGAATCCCGGCTATTATGCATGACTTACTAACAGTGAAGTTCACAAAAATTGACACAATCTCCGATGAATTTTCCAATCCGAGTGACCAAAATGCCATCCATAAATGTCTAATCTGCATTCCTGTGATACCCAAGCTGACATTTGGTCGTCTTCAGCAAACTCAATATTAAGGAGCCTTCCTCATACTTCGCAACAAATGAAAATGCTTGTAGACCTCCAGTTGAGAATTTGGGTGGCCCTCAGGTAAGTACAGTCCTAGCAATTTTGTAAGCAAGCAAGTTTTCATAAATGAGTTGCTGCTATTGCATTACCAAGTGCCCAACTCAATTACCTTCCTAATAGGCACCTAAAGAAAGGCAGCAGCCAGTAGCATCGTAACACATTTAGTGGTCCATTGATTGATGGCCCCAAAGTAGACTATTTTCAATCACAAGACATACTTCAAGCCGCAATCAGGTTGGTTTATCACTAAATCCACAATGGGAGGGTAACAACCCCCGATAGCGGTTCTACTGATAAAATAAAATGACTACTACAGTGGACGCGGATTCATGGTGTATCTAATCAGTTTCAGAGACAAGTGACAGTGGCACGGCGGTGGAAGGACACAAGGCTTCCATTTGTTGGTGAAATAGACCAGTCAGAGCTGCAAAGCTACAGCACTTATAGAGCCAAGCCTCTAAACTCTTTTTTTGGTGGGGGGGGGGGGGGGGGAGGGTGGTTAGGGGAGGAAGGCCAGTGTGTAACATTTGGACTAGATGCTTCAATTTTGTGAACAAAGCAGGAATGACATTCAGCAAAATGTTGCCCACACTGGAAGAAGTCAACAGTGTCTCAACTGCCTCGACACAACTAGACCTGTATTCAATTCAGTTGGTTAGAACAATGTCTACAGGGATCCTTTTAACAGACGAACTGCTTCGACCAATACACATTTCTTCAAGACGGCAATCATCTCAAAATAATGGACCTGTTACTTTCATCTTTCATGTCAATAATCAGCCCTTCCATCTACTGTGCCTTCAGCTTCTTCTTCTCCTTTTTGGATTCTCCCTTACATGAGCATCAGATGCACATGAGACAGTGGGAGGCACCTTAAGACTTCGCTTGCATACTACAGCACTCCTAAAAAAAAAGAACATAAATGATTACATAGGAACACCCAGTATGATGCAATTAGTAGACATTCACCGACTCCGATTCTGAGGCTAGTGAAACAAGAAAAAGTCCCCTTCCAAGATAACCCATGGTTATGTCAAACACATACTCATACATTATCTCTTCAAAATGAGGTGAAAAAATTGCATTAGCAACCTAGAAGTCAATTTTCATCGCAATAATTTGACAATTCATATCTGTAACTCTTCAACACTTACATCTTCTCCTTTTATATTCGTTTTTTTGGGGGGGGGGGGGGGAGATATGCGTCAGAAGACACATATATCAAGGTGAAATAACACGGTGATCAAAAGTCATTTAGGTTCTAAACAAAAAACCTCTTGCACTCAGAAGGCCATAATGCTACATACAAAGGAGGATAGGACTATGATTTCCTCAAACCCATTACCATATACTACCTAGAAAATAGGGTTAAAAGAATCATTTAGCAATCCACAAGTCAACTTCAAAGCAACAATTCACTCTAGTTGCTGAAATCAGCCTAATTCTCATAATTTACTCTAGTGGGTGAAGCATTATGGAAAATGGCCTATTTTGATTGCACAGGAATCTTAGGGAATGAACATTTGACAGGAGTTCAGGATACAACCATTATCGGTTCGCATCAAAATTTTAATAGAAGGAATAGAAGTGCCCAAGACTACATTCCCAATGTCTAATAGAATAAGAAAAACTGGCATTTGCATATGATTTGCTTTTACATTATACACTTGAATATATGTGTTTTCCAGATGTTTTCTACTTTACCTGTTCTTTTCGTGGGTCAATTCCAAAATACCAACCTCAACCCGCTTCAATTCACTTCCACTATTTTAACCAAGTTCAGTTTATCACATAAAAAGCATTCAACACACTTTAACCTACTTCAACCTACCTCAACCTATTTCAACCCACTTCACTCTTTTACCCACCCCAATTTACCCACGAAAAGAACAGGCCCTAAGTATATCAAAGCAAACAGATTGTCTGATCTTTTACCCTGGCTGATCGACAGTGACATTTAGCAGCATTTTTTTACAAAACCTACTGCTGCGCATGTAGGCAAACATCCTGGCAGAGTTGCACTTAACATCATGATTTGGATGAAACAATTGCTTGCAATGTCCTTTTGCTTCTGAATGTGTACTAATCAGCTACTTCTCCCACATCAAGAAAGTTTTCATGGCTTATTGTCATGAAGGTACAAAGTGATCCTCATTCATTGAGTTCCCACATAGGGAGGAAAGGACATCAACCTCAAATAGTTTCTCAGCAGAATAAGGTAGCTCACTAGAAACTCGATTACTAGATAGCAAATCCCAAGTTCATTGAGTCTCCATTCTACTTTGTCAATATCAACCCAAAAAATAAATAAACAAATAAAACCTTGTGCTTGTCTGTTTTGATTATCCATTCTACATATGAACTAAGGATCTGAGGGCATAAAGAATAGAAATTCATCCATACTTTATATGTGGATTCCCGACTGCAGGTAAAGCAGCAACAATCGTCCAACTGTTTTCAATGCCTATAGAAGTCAGCTGTGTCGCAGCTGGCTTGGCAGCTGGCTTGACAGAGACACACCTGCATTTATTTTATTCACAGTGGGAAAAAGGGAAGAGATGGAATAACAAAAACAAATTTCTTCAGAACCAATCATCAAAGTTTTTCACAAACCTGACATGCTCCTGTTTGGTGTTCGCAGCCAGCACCATCACCTGTTCTGTCGTGCTGTTCTTTTCTCCAGCATCAGGAGCATCACATTTCTCAAGTTTTTCCTCATGTACAACGATCCCACTCCTGATAAAGGAGTAGAACAGACACATCTATAAATCCCATAACTTGAAACATAAAATAGCAGAAGGATACAGTATATAGACAAGTGTAGAACAAACATAGATATACAGAAGATTCCAAACGTTGTCTTTTGGGATGAGTAAGTAGTAAGGTGAATAAATTTTCACTACTGATGAAGCATAGATCTATAAATCCTCAACTGGATCCGGAGATCTAGAATGAAAATGCTCCAAGAAAAGAATCACAAAATCCTCTTATAAGGGAAGACGCATGCACTTCAGTAGGTCCAATGGCACTTCGCTGATAGAACCAAGACAATCTATAGGAAAGGATGCGCATGACCTCGTCAAAACAGAGGTGGAGGAAAAGTCGTACTACTGGACCAGATGTTGACAGAAGGCTTTGGGTCAATATTAACAGATTACACGGTCAAGAAAATAGTTAATCTCAGTTTACTGAAACCAATAGAAGAAAAACAAGGACTGGAAAGGAACAACAGAAAGAAACAAGATCTTAATAAGTGTGCTTCATAACTTACTACTTCAATATTCTAGCTTGGAGTATCACAAGGATTTGATCACAGAAAAGGAATAATAATCACATTCACACCGATGAATTTACACAATGCATTCCGTGTCTTTAGGGCCTAAAACAAAAAATATCTAGATCACCTTCAGATACACAAGATCGGGCATTGGAGACAATGTGACTGGACATTTCACCTTATTCAGGAGCATCTTTGGGTTTTTCTTTCTGTATTGGATATTGTGGCATTAGTAAGCCAAGGTGCCAGACAATAGAGGTGTAACAACAATTCCATTAAGCCTTTTGAATAGTTTCCCTTCCGTTGACCTGGTGGACATGATTCACATGGCAAAGAATTACACATATGGCCTTCTCAGTCTCCCGTAACCAACTGTGGTACTTATTGCCCCCATTTCAAATTATGGTAAATTTTCGAACACCATTAATTGCCAATAGAGAAAAATATTATTCCTTTTCCAATTAGCCATACATCTTTTACTCTGTTCAATAAAGTTTCCTTGAAAAATAAATGTTTTATTGGTAGCAGACAAGACAGGAGAACGATTGACACTGTCCACTTGACCTTTAAGATCTCAACTACTATACCTAGGCTTAGACCTGTCAATTCGGGCAAGCAGGTTAAATACGGTTAACCCGGGTTGGATGTATTCGGGTTCGGGTAAAATACACGTCGGGCGTTTTTCGGATTCGGGCAAAATACGGGCGGATATATTTCGGTTTTGAGGGTTTCGGTTCGACCCAACGGGGTTTAGCTCGCCTTTTTTGTTAATTATTTTTATTTTCTCAAAATAAAAAATTGGGCATATTTATTGCTTAAACTTGTTAGTATCAACGAAAGAACATGGTAATTGTGATTTCTTAAAAGAATATTAAAAATATTCAAAGTTATCATTATAAAATATGAACGTCATGCATGGACGGACAAAAACTTAGGTAACCTTTAGGTTGAGCAGGTCAGGCATACATTAAAAGAAGGCCAATTAATAGGCCAACCCATCTAGAGCAATTTAACATGTCAAAGTAGTTCGACCCACTAATAACCCATTTAATATTTCGATATCTTTGTTAACTAACCTACTATTACTCAATTAGAACTGTGACACGAAACTGACAGCCCATTACCTACCACTTCCTACCACTCACTCTGCAGTTAAAAGGAGAAATAGAATGGAAATCAAACAAAAGGGAACTAGAGAAGTAAAGATATTATGTTTTAATTACAACATCAAATATTTAGATTTTTAGATAGTAATTTATCTAAAATAATATTAGACAAATTCATTTCACTAAAAATATAATGGTATGACGGATTTGTAGATTTGGCTTATTTTGTTTGATTTTCTTAGGAGTAGGTCGTTAATTCACATCATTTCATACCCACTTTTTTAGTAGTCCAATTTATACGTTGCATTTAATGTTATTTTATGATAATGGAGTCAGAAAAATAAGGTCACTATTGTTTAATTTGTGAGTGGATGCGATAGTCATATAATATCTCCCTAAAAGATTTGATATAATGAATAACCATTGTTGCTAAGAGGTAAATAAAAGATAATTAAAGAATAAGGATATAATGTTCGGATTTGGATTCGGGTCAGGTTTGACCCACTAATTTACAGGCTATTGGGGTTCAGTTTATTTTGGATTCGGGTCGAGAAAATTGTTGTGTTCCAAACCCAAAATTTTCCGGCAGATTTGGGTCGGGTTTTCAGGTTAGTTCAGTTTTTGCCAAGTCTACCTATGCTATAAAAGGATTTGTGACAATGCACACTAAAGTAATAAAGAAAACTCTATGGTGTAGAGGCTAGTGGTTAAGTGCCCATCTATCACTTGGAAGGCTCAAAAGTCAAATGCAATTGGTCAAATAAGATACATTCAAGATCAAGCAATGTACAACTTTGATGTTCAGTGTAGCCATCTATTTCTCCACCTTCAACAAATCCAGATTGCTAATTTCATTGTTCTCTCTCTTTGCTGGACAATATCAATGAGTAATTAGCCCGAGAATGAGACAGAAAAGTGCACCTTAGTTTGTTCTTCTCTAGTTCATTAGTGATATGACGAGTAGAATCATTGTCATCTGATTGACTCATTTGGCTATGCAAATCTTGGTTGCATATTGTTTCCGGCTTTCTCTTTTTCTTTGCTTTTAGCTGCTGCTGCTCATCAAAATGACAGTCAACCATTGTAGTTTCACATTTGTCTGTTTGCAATTGAAGATTTTCCTCATCTACTCCTCGGCGTTTGAATATCCATTTTGTAGCTTTATCTTTTTTTATATAACTTCGCTCCTTGGAGCTGCAAGACATGGTTGATGAAAATCATGTTTTAAAAAGCTATGTTCACAGCTCATAAATGAACCAGATATGGAGCTGTACAATGCTATATGTGTAGAACCCTTAGTCGTCAAATGCTTAGGTGTTCAGCCGAAATGACCTCAGATTCACGTTGAAAACAGTTACCAAGCTAAACCTCAAATATACAGGTCATGACAAACTAGAACAAGAAAGCAAAGATAAAATGTTTGAAACTGGCAACAGCAAATGACACGGCAAACACATGCAATAGAAAATAGCTTGAGGCCGGGCTTCAAAATTGTATCGTAAGTGCATACAGGCGAAAAACTAGAGTAACTGCATCTAGTCCAATACATGCTCCATATTATCACATCTACTGATGTACTCCATTTTGAAAGGGCAAGCAATTCTAGTCATGAAAAGTGCCACATAAGCATAATTTTCTTGGCTGTGTCTTCTCTCAATTAACAAAAAGAAACTATAAGTTCAAAAAAAATCTAACAGACAAGATTGCAGCAAAAGAAACAAAATTATAAAGAAACAAGGGCAGTTGGTTGCTGTAATCAAAGGTTGTAAATCAACAGCAGCATCATGCACATCCTATTCAAAGGTAGGCCAGTTGAACCATTAAGACTCCTGGTTAATGCAGTTTTCATTTAGCCTGGCATTATGGCATACACATCTCAGATACCCCAGACATGTGTATGACAGACACTTAAGGCACCTGGAATTGGACTACAAACCAACAAAATCACTTGAAAATAACCAAGTCCAATGCTTGGACATATTAGTATCCGTGTGCAAGAAACACAGGCAGAAACCATAGCAAGAACACTTCTGACCATCCATCTAAAGCAATGACCTGAAAAGGCAAATAAAAACCTCACCGATCTTCAACTTTTCTTGGTTCAACAGCACCACTTTGCTGGTTAGGCTCTGAGGCTTCTTTTCTGATACTGGTCAGACCGACAGAGATTGAATTTGTACCAGTTTCTCTCTTCTTCCTTTCTGACTTCAGCCTATCCTCATCCACAAGCTGAGAATCATCCCTGTGTCAGATGAAGGATAAGAAAATTCAAATAATAAACTAACAAATTCAGAAACCAAACTAGCATATGGTAAAGATCCAAAATATACAAGACTAAACCACAGGGAAACAGTAAAGAAACAAATGTACATACTGCTCAAAACAAAGGGGCCTCCTCTCTTAATTAAAACTCAAACTATAAACTAAGCATACAAAGTGAAGAAAAAGCTTGTAATTGGAGCTAGGGTGGAGAAGGCAGGCTAATCCTAGATAGGGAGTGGTTAACCATACATGTTGGGGTTCATACAGCAAGGCTAAAAAATATGCATGATATATCTCCGTATTTCATCATTCTAGAAGTACTCAAGCAAATAGAGGAAAGAGAGGAGGAGGAGAGAGAATGACATTTCTTAAGCTACACTTATCAGGATTCAATAGCCCCCCAAAAAACAGGCAACTCTTCATTGATAAAGCAAAAAATATTTTCCTGAGAAAATGGAAAGCCTAAGTCCCACCATCCCTGCAAAAACATAGGCCGCTCAGTAAGAGAACCAGGCTAAGTATGATGAACAAGCAATACTAACAAAGGTAGTCCAGTATCATAAAAGAACAACTGACAATAAGGAGGCAATACATGGACAAATCAGGCCATCTATCTGGGAAAAAGAAAGCCCAACAAAGGGGTCTAGAATCATAAAGATTCTTTTAAAAAAATTATCACCACCTCTTTCCCTCCTACATTTTTGTTTCTTTTTTCTTTTTTTTTTCAATTTACCATCCCCTTCTTTTCCTCCCACATTTAAAAAAAGGAAAAAGAATTCCATCATCTTAAAAATCTATACACCATGGACCATCAACATATACAGTTTAAGAAACTGCAATCAGAACCTCACCAATCCTTAGCCTTATCTGGATGAAAACTCTCAAGTTCAACGGCATTAGCGTTGTCTTTGCAAGCAGACAAGCTCTTAGATATTTCGTTCTTCTGTTTGGGCTTAATCCTTTTCTTATCCACCAGCCCAAAAAGATGCAGAATAAAAAAGATTAGGTAAACCATGGTTACCATAATAAAAGTCCTATAAAACATCCTCACAGTAAGTTCGATAGGGATCCCACTACAGCAACATACAAGAGATCCAAAATTAGATAGCCTCCTCACAAGCAGTAGTCACTTTTGGGGAGGGAGGCATATGATTAGTTACTAAACAGTGTTTTGCACCAAAATGGTCATATAATTGACAGTTATTTTTTCAAAGGCAGGAAGCAGGATTTCTAGCATTCCTGTAGCCTATGTCTTACAGGTGCAAGACACTTAAAAGCTTTCCCCGTCAAGGGTACCACAATGCTCAAACCTCACCTTTCACTATTTCCTCTAAGATGATCAACATTGTTCAAGCTCTCATCTGGCTCTGTCAATTCCCCTTCTCCGATTCTGCTTCGTCATAACCATGAGACATATGAGGGCCAACGAAGGTCAATTCACAACAACACAATGATGAAAAACAAGAATTTTTCAGACTTCCCCCAGATGCACAACTGAAATGACACCCATAGACATATAAGCATTTAAAAAACTAATCATAATTGAAAACCAAGAATGCAAAGTAGTACAAAGCAGGCACCCGAGGCAACCATACTCTTTATGTTCTATGCAATGAAACATAGAAATTTAAAACTCACATGACAATGCAGCCAAGCAAAAACCAGATAAGCTATTAGACAAGTAACTTTATCTAATCACAACCGATGGAGCATAATTATCTATATTTTATTGCATATATGACCCATCAAGATTCCACCGAGGACCAAAACCCAATATTCTAGTCAACAGTCAGGCAACCACTGGTTGGTTCCAAAGTCTCACCTAAGCAGCACCTTTTTTGGGGGGGAGGGGGGGTGGCAGGAAAGGGGGGGAGGGAATCTTCATGCACAGGTGGCATGGAAGACAGTGAAAGGAAGCCAGCAAGGCGAGTGGAGGTGGCGAAAGGGCATTGACGGGGTGCTGGCTTACTCACTGGAAAACAGCAACGCTGCTGCCATTTGAAGGGTCAGCCACAACTGAATATCCTTGATCTAGGGTCACTGGAGGCTACCCTTCCTCAGCAACGACAAGAAACAGTGGTGTTAACGACCAATATACCCTTGTCAGCTCTAGTCAACGTACATTGCCAAGAGCACTATTTTTACTGGAGGAGGGGGAAGCCACCTAAAAATAGAATACAAGAGCATTAACAATCCACACAAAAAGGGAAGCCACGTTGGCGCGGAACATCACGTGAAGCACTTTTTTCAGAATGCCTACGTTGGACAGGCACAAGAGACGCCAAAGAAAAATGTTATAAATTAAAGCACTTTTCTTTTTAGAAGTATGAGTCGTAGTACTTTCATATGCAAGCACAGATTCAAAGTAATAAAATGCAAGTAAGAAGCTACTAGAAAACAAAACAACTTCTAAAAGAAATCCCACACGTGATTTTAATTTCTAACAAATACACTTCTAATAATTTACAACCAATAGTTTCAAGTTCAAAACAGCTGCTATGTTTTGTGAATTAGCGAAGCAGCCAGAAAAACAAGAGGACCAGAAAAAGAGGATGTGGAATAACAATTAAGTACAAGGACTTCACAGAGGTGATGAAAACAGAACAGGCTAGACCGGATCCTCACCTAAGTCTATAAACACAGTTCTATACCCTGACACGAACTCCTATGAAGGGAAAAATCGTGGGTTAATTGTGCAAGAACCAACTCTTCATTGACTTCCAAATTTTCTTTGGTAAAAGCAATCCACATTGTACATCATGTACATCATTCATCAATCTTACCCTAAGAGCGACTTTAGAAAGCTTTTGAAAGACAATAATCACCCCAGGATTACAGTTTATAGGCCTATTCCATACATCAAACTACATAACTCTGTCAAAAATTCAGCTGGGAGCAGCTGTCATGATGCGAAGGCCACCTGCAATATCTGTAAGGTTCTCTAATAAGCCTGGTGCCCTTAAACTGTATCACCATTAATCCTCGAATTAATTTGTGTTTCATTAGCTTTTCTGTGATATTTTAGCCAACATTTGAGGGGATAATAAGCTACGAAAGGGGGGTAAGTAATAATTGATTCCTGTAGACATACAAAGCCTTTGGAATGTTGTTACAACCAGTGTTTCAGGGAATGAGTACTATTCGTTAAACTTTGTCACTCCTTTGACCATGCGGATTTAACAACTGGTGCGCATAGATATCTAACAACCATGGATGGACTTCCTCAGTACCTTAGATGGATTCCTATGTTTGGATCTTTACTTTATGTTCTTTTTACGCCCTTTATATTAACCATGTCCAAACCCAAATTACAGATTTAAAGTTTTAAACCCATCAAAACTCCCATTCCAACCCTAATTGACAAATTGGCCAACCATTCAAATCTATCCCAACTACATATGAATGATATCATATTGATTGATTATTAACTAGCCAGCTGTTCATCGCTTTTTTTGGGGGGGGGGGGGTTAACAGGATTGACAACAAACCTGAAGGACAAGAATGTACAACCAACATACCGTTCACTATCATTCTCCACAATGGCATTGCCAGGTTGCTCCAATTCACATAAGGTAATCTTCTCCACGTGCCTGTGTTAATTAACAAGGACATAACTCATCAAATCAAAGCTACTATGCAATAGTGTCTCTCTTCTCCAAAAAATAAAATGACACCTCAGATAATGGATCAGGGCATTGTTCAAATCATTGTCCAAAAAAAAAAAATAATAATAATTGGTCATAGGATATAAGATGTGAAGCTTCTCTTCCATGTTTTCAGTATCTTACTGTAAGAGGAAAAGGCTGTTATTTTTTATTCCGAATAAATATGAGTATAACAAATTGCGCACCTCATGAAAGGTCATTGGTGGATTATAATAGCTGTCATTTCCCACTAAATATTCTACCGAACTACACTATAATCATAATTTTACAGTTGATTTCTGAATATTTGTGATGCAGGAAGATCACCTGTAAATCCTATGGCTTTCATCAAACCATTTCGTTTGAGAAGATAATGAACATCTTATCTAAGTAACCCAGCGCAGAATGAGTGCTACTCTCTTCAGAGTATTATATATTCCATAATATAACTTCAACGCACACATGATAGTATGCTTATCATGATACATTCAACAAACCTCAACTTCCCATTATCTGTCATCCCAGGTTTCCCAACATCTTTGCTGGAATATTGTTCACTGGTGTACTTATGCTTGGCGATGAGCATAAACATTATGCAGGACACATTGGCGAAATTGCTGCCATGGTGTTTAATTGATGATATTTTCAAAAATATATTGCCCCTTCAGACTTAGTTATCCAGACTGTCCAAACACAACCAAAACCAATATGTACACTAGGAAAACATAAGTAATAACCGGCAATCCAACAGAAAACCACTACATAAAAAAATGCTTAAAGAGGACCAACAACAGACTGACAAAAATAGTATGAGAACCAATGTACCTTACTCTACTATCCCTCTGAACAAGGTTGCTGAAACAGTTCACATCATCATGTGAAGTGCATTTCTCTCCAGGCCTGGGTTCATCAGCCGCATAAGACACCAAAATTAGAGCTTGCAGAGCAGTTATATCCCTTTAGAAGAGAATTCGGTATTTTTCATATCCAGGAGAAATTTAGAACACTGAAAATGAAAATCCTATGGAAAGGCTTTTCCAAGTTGTAACAAATTTCCCTTTCCCATTTCAATACCAGCAGCGTTTCAGAATCACAAAAAACCACAACCAAATAACAGCCAAAACCTCACCTTTTGGACTTCACTCCGTGTGTAAAACACCCAGTCATTGGATTGAGAACGTGCAACGTTTCTGAAGCAGTAATACTCGTTAGTGTCTATTGGAAAGTTCAACCACACAACCAATTCATTATTAATGCCACTGAAGTTTGTATCCTTGTCAAGTCTCCTCACCATACCGACATGGCCAAGTGTGCTTCTTTAAAAAAAGCCATGTAAGAATACAAGGTGGGAGGATAATAATGCATTTACAAAATGGAAGCAACAAGCAATATACCTTGAACATCCTTGCCCCTAGATGATAGAGCAATGCTGGTCCAATCCACCTTGTAAGGCACTTTTGTCAAGAAACCTAGGTTTAGAAAGAGCATAGATACCAAAATTAGAGTTTACACAGCATTTATCCATCCAAACAATGGATTGTGGTAGTTTTCAAATCCAAGGAGAAATTCAACATAATAAAACAAAAGGCTAAAGCAAAATATGTAATCTCTAATAAGTATTCTTTTGAAGATTGGTATACTTCAGGTGTCGTTGCAATAACTGATGACAGATTATGAAGGGGAAATTATGCCAGGAAAACAAACATGAAGCGGATAAGCTTTAGGGGAAAAAATGAAGAGATATAGAGGACACACAACAAAAAACATGCATCAGAAGCTCCGGAAGGTTCTGCATATCATTCCAGCTAGAGCCCAAAATGGCTTGCCTTTGCCCCGTAGGTACAATATTCATCAGCGACTGCTGCGAAGCTCGTGTAACAATCCCCAAGCACTTATTAATGCTGCCAAATCATATATCCAAATCACGTAATCACATCATAACAAGGCAACTGAGTTTCATTAGAGAAGGCCAGGCAAGAATACAAGCGAAGAGGGCTAACAACAGAATTAGAAGGAAAGCAAGGACCAATGTTACCTTGGACTTCTAATCTCCTCAACAAGGTTTATGTGTTGGTCTGCTCCATCATGTAAAGCACCTTCCCCAGGAGGCCTGGGTGTACCAACAATCACATGGCAAGCCAAAATCAAAGTTTATAACAGATTCATAAGAGTTAAGAAGAAACATAATGGCACTTCTCATATCCATAATAAAATTCAAAATAATGACGATGAATTTAGAAAGCGGATAGCAAGTCTAAAATTTGCATTTCTTATACAATGAGTCGAACTGCAAGTTCAATATATGACAGTGTAATCAACCTCACCTCTCTGGTTTCTCCGCATGTCCGACATGCGTAGTCATCGGATTTTCATTATATCCAATAGACTCAGCTTCCAAGCCCAGTTCAACTTCTGCGACAATCCTGTTGATTATAGCTTCAACATTTTTGCCATCTATTTCTCCATATTTCTCTGTAACTTCAGCAGTAGTCTCTTGGTTCTGGATTTCATTATGACTATCACCTGAGACCAGCGGTTGGTGTGGATCTCTAGTGCCCAACAGTGATTCTCGAGAACCTTCTGCCACACTCCTCATAAACGTACCAATGCTGCCAAAACATGAACCCTTCTCAAGTCAAGTCAACTCAACATATATACAAAGTGGTTCTCACTTTTATGGCAAGTGACTACCTTGGAATAAACGCTCAAGGGTTAACAATAAATCATCAGAAGGAAAGCAATAACCAATATTACCTTGGACTCCTATTCTTCTCTACAACATTAAAATGTTGGTCTCCTCCAACATGTAAAGCACTTTCCTCAGCAGGCCTGGGTGCATCGACTGGTTTTGTTGTCAGACAGTATTAAAAAGACAGTGTTCAAATTACTAGGTAGAACTTGGTACCCCCAAGAAAATAACTAATAAAGAGATCCCAGGTACAAGATATACATACTGCCTGTCTCTTCTGCGTGTTGCATGGGAGCATCTTGTCCTCCAATTTGAGAACCGTCGCCCTGACCCGGAGGGCATTCTAAAACAAATGTATCTCCACTCGTTTCCACCTCTTCTCTGTTGGAAGGAGGAGCACTGCATCAGCAGAATACACAAACATATTTGATTTGATGTTTCCACCACATATACTAGTACCATTTATACAGTATGAACAAGAAGGAGAAGATAGAAAACAAGTGGTGGTACATTTGATTCTGAGCCATGATTGTGTAGAGATGCGGGAATTCATTGAAATAGTAGCCGGAGACGTGAATATCTCGAACCCCCACAACACTGAAGACGACATTATCAGGGGCTGTAAACTCAAGATCTAAGCTACACATCTCTGTTCCCTTGAACCTGAGAACGCACAGCAGAACACGAGGGTTTTCACGGACTTTGCAGTAAAGTCTATTTCTGCTTTTGTTACGCTCCGTATTACGATCTCGACTTCCACCAAGTGCAGCCTGCAAAATTCCCAAACCCCAGTAAGTAATCATACAAAGTTTTCTGAAATCCCTTTGTTCGATCACATTCAACAAAATTTGAAGACGACCCTGTAGACTCAAAATCAGAATCCTGCAATAATTAATAAGTCTTCAACTCAAAATCTTAAAAAAGAAAAAAAGCAAGAACCTGGGAAATGCGAAGGCGTCTATAAGGACCTCCATCAAGAACGACATTAAGAGGCTTGTCAGTGCGCACCAACGCCCCTTGATGAACAACAACGAGGACAAGTTAGTCATCGTTCTGAAATAGGAGACATGCATGTTTGGTTTAAGCTTAATTTAAGTGAAATTACGCGACTTGTCACTGTCCCAAGTTCATTGATACATCCATCTTCAGAATCTTCTTTTCAAGAGCATCAGATTCACCCTAGGAGTTGCTTATGATCATATTGACGGTACGAAAAAAGGAGAAATTAAAGGAAAAGAGAAGGCAGGAAGCTATGCTCAAACCAAGCAAAGCATCAACTACGGGAGAAGAGAGAGAGAGAAAGAGATGAACCCCAAAACGCCATTGAAGAAGGGTTGACTCTGCTGCGATTGGTCTGTTTCTTCCTCCTTGTGCGAAGGTGAGCAGTTATGGTTTTCCCGCCTAATTTCTTCCGGTTATGAAGGAGGTTTCTGATCATAATAGATGGTCTTCTACTTGTACTGGGATCTGCCTTGGCTTGGATTGGCTTGGGTCACTTCACTTCTGCCACTGCTATTAATAGCCTACGTCTCGTCGCCTACGCTATGATTGATTTTGGCGGGCAACTCTTTGCCTTCTTTTCCTTGGGAACAAACCACCCCATTGAAATCCACGATTCCTAATGGGAATTTGCGAGTTCAACCATTTTCAATACGGCAAGGGAATATTCTTTTCATTCGTAAATTTAGATTGCTAAAAGGGTGAAAGTGATTAATATATGTTAAAATGAATTAAAGTTGATAATTTTTATTGAAGTGAGTTGAAATAAGTTGAAGTAATTGAAGTTAGTTAAAATTAGTATATTTTTATGTAGTGGGTTAAAGTTGGTTAAAATAGTGAGAATAAAATTTTTGTGTGGTTATTTGTCTCATAATTTTTGAAGTAACTAAAATTGAGTACATTTTTTGATTGCATGCTAATTTAATAATTTTGTAACTATTTTTGTAAATGTTTACTACGTTACAACTTCTCAATTATTTTTAACAATTTGCATAAGAAAATTTATTTATCACATTTTTTTATATATCCATTTAGAAAATTCAGATGTAAAATAAGAAAATAGTATAATAATAATTGTTAAAAATACATATATAATATAGCAATATATATTTGTTGTTATCTTTAAAATACAACAACACCTCTCAGTGTGGGTCCCGCTTTCGTGGGGTTTGGGGAGATCCAGATGTAGGCAGTCTTACTTCTACTGACATCCCTACCCGTAAAGAGGCTGAATCCAAGAGACGCACAAAAATAATACTTTGTGAAAACATTTTATAGAAGAAGGATTTTGTAAAGATATTAAAGGGAAGTTAATTTAAAATATAAAATTAGAAAATTCAGAAAATTCAAATGCAAAATATGTATATTTGTTGTTAATTTTATATATGAATAAATACGATTTGAAATATAAAAATATTATTTAATTTGAAGAGCATGTAAAAACAAAATAGTATAACGATAATTTGAAGAGAAAAAAAAAAAACCAGAGTTATATCTACGTAGATCTACCATAGCACACTGTCTGTAGAATTAAGAGAGAATCACTATCACTCCTTTCTTTTCTGCAAGCAGAGCCAGGGCCCCTCCCCTATTATTTTACCGGAGGCCCCCTCTATTGTTCAACCCATAAACGAGCCCCTAATGGTCCCCTCCCCTTCGCTGTGAACCAACGGGACAACGCCTTCCTGTGTCTGTAGATGTTGCGACGCACCCTCCTTGCCGGGAGGCCGAACCAGGTCGCTGGCTAGATGCGTTCACGGTATAGGTATGTTTCTTGGTGCCCACATTTTGTGTTAGCTAGTCATGGTGAATAATGGGTGTGAATTTTGCTATTGTGGGTCGAGAAATTTGGGGGTTTAGAGTAATTACAGAGTTTTTATCTTTTTTGGTGGGATCTTTTGTTCCCATTTGTTCATATTTATTGTGGGTTCTTGGATCTGAGATGAGTGGTTCTCAAATGAGAGTCATGAATGACGCATAGAACAATGACTAGCAAATGAGATTTGTATGAATGGTGTGTGACATTTGTATTCGGAATGCATGTGAGCATTAAAATTCTTTCTCATTTTGTTGTTGAACATGGTGGTCTATATCATTTGTATGAATGGTGGTTAATTTATGAAATTATAAGTGAACTCCCCTCCCCATGAACTATAATAATGCAGTGGTTAATTTGCATTCTGCTTGTTTGTGTGTTTTGTGGTCTAACCATGGGATGTTGATGTGTATAGAAAACAGTAAGTGGTGGCTACTTCTAGGAAAAAATATGCTAATTGGACAAATAGGGACGATGAGAAGTTGTTGGATATTTTGATTGAACAAAAAGCGCAAGGATCAATTAAATTTGAGTGGAGTTTAGTGAGAGTGATATTGAAAAATGAATGGATCAATAAGGAGGGTGCCCAAATCAAAAGTCGTTTTAATGATTTGGGAAAGAAGTTGGGAGTTTAGGAATTCCTTATAAGGAAAACAAGTGTTGGTGTTGATTACAAGACTGGGTGTTGTCGACTTGTCATTGTGTCGGATTCAGCTTGGCAAGATTTCATTCAGGTAAATGATATACACATTTATAAGTTTAGAACATCATAAATGACATGGTTCTTCATAACTGTAATGTGATACATGTATGTGTGTTGTGGTCTAAAGAGATTTAGTGGCAAATATAAATCGTTCCACAAGAAGATTCCTACAAACTTGAAGAAGATAAATTTGGCATTCTATGGGAAGCACGCCACTGGTGAAATGAGCTATGCTCCTGGGATGGTTGCTTCTCTTAGCAATCAAACCTAACAATCAAAGAAAAAAAAGCGATTGATATCGAAGAACATGTAGGCGATAGTGAAGAAGCGAATGATGATGGTTCCGATGCTGATATCAAATGTCTGGGTGCGGAGGAAAGTTAATTTCCTCTTAGAAGTGTACATAGCTCTCGTAAGTGAAAAAATAAAGGCGGAAGTTCTAGTGACACCAAAAGGCGAGAACTTCTTGATTGGTCATTAAGAGATGAAGAAGTGCAGCAAGCCCTTGCTATTCTTCGCATGAGGGAGGAATCAAGGCAGTAGCCATCCCTTATCAAGCAGGTACGGGCATGGCTGAAGGAGCAACCTTAAATTTCTGCCATGGGATCGGATTTCATATCGAGTGTGATGGACTACATCAAAAAACACAAGGAGGATAAGTTTTTCATGGATTTGGATGACGAATTCGTGGTTAGAGCACATCAAGAGGGTTTTGGATTTGATTGTGTATCCGAATTGAAGTATGTATGTGTTAGTTTTCTTTTGCATACTGCTTCTAAAAACTTGCTTGCATTAGCATTATGTGGCCATGGACATGTTGCTTTCTTTGTTTGGGACAAATTTTGTGTTGTGTGGCTTGTTTATGTTCTTGTCTGTCTCTATGATTGTATTGTTGTATGTGAAGGAATACTATGTTGTGGAGAATTTGCCTTTGCATAATTTCCATGTGCTTGACCTTGCTAATTGTTGTATGATGATATGATATTGAATGGATAAGGAGGATTATCGAATGGATAAGGAGGATTGTCAATAGATGAGGAGGAAGACCATGCTATTGACACTATTGTCGTTTACACCCTATAATGTTTTCATGTGGAGAGGCCTCACTTCACGTTAAAAGAAAGATTGTCGAGGGCAATTGGTGGGGAGAGTGGGGCGAATTACATGCATAGACTGTTGTATGGGAATCGTCCAGATTTATGTTGCAAAGTTCTTCGCCTCGACAAAGATATTTTTATAAATCATGTTAGCATGTTCATAGAGAGGGGTTTATTGAAAAAAGTCATTTTGTAAAATCACTAGAAATAGTTGTAATAACCTTGTTCATTTTGGCAAGAGGGGCAAGCTACCGGGAGGCTGAATATCGCTTTCGGCATTCCCCATCAACAATAGGCAAATCTCATAAACAAGTCTTGGATGGTCTAGTGCAATTTTAGGCTGTATTAAAGTCAAGATGAATTGCCTACTAAAATTGGCGAGAAGAAGGGCTTCTATTGACCTTTTTTGAAGGTATGGTTTTCATCTCCCGAAACACTTTAAAGTTTTGTATCTTTATAAGCATATATCAAAGTACCCTTAACTTTTAATTTTTTCTTAAAGGACTACATTGGGGCTTTAGATGGGAGTATGGGACACATATTCAATGCGTAATGGGAGATGATACTAGCCAAAGATTTAGAAATCGTAAATGGCGAAAGACTTGGAACATTTTGTGTGTCGTTTCTTTCGACATGATGTTTACATATGTGAATGCTGGCTGGGAGGGGAGTTCCCACGATCTACCTGTATCGAATGATAGTTTGAGTCAGCATAAATTTGATTTCCCTCATCCTAAACCAGATATTAACAAATTCAATGTCGTGTTTATTGCTAATTTGCTTGAACATAATGCAAAATTCATATAGTGTCCTTGTCTATATATGTTCATGCAAGAAAATATTATTTAGTGGATTTTGTGTATCCAAATACGATTGGGTACTTGGCTCCTTATTCAGGGAAGACTGTTCGGTACCACATTCCAGAATTTAGAAGCGGTCGCAAATGCAGCCATGGGCCACAAGGTATTAAAGAAGAGTTTAACTATTGTCATTGGTCTTTACGTGGAGCAGCTGAGCGAACATTTGGAGTATTGAAGGCGGCTTGGAAGATAGTGGAGGACAGGATGCCTCAAATGAGTTTAGAATCACAATTGAAATTGTTACTGCACTATGTACACTTCACAATTTCGTCCATCTTCATGAGAAAATGATGCAAATCTCACCAAGGCCATTATGTGCTGACCGAAGGCCTTTTGTTAGCCTATTTGATCACGATGCTAAGCATGCCACGGAAGAAAGTAGGAATCAAATAGCTAATGAAATTTGAGAATCTTGTTCCACTTGATATTAAACGTTTGTAAATGTGGCAGTGATAGGTGCTTAAATGTTTGTATCGCTTAAGTTTTGCAATGAATTCTTGTAATCATTTTCATATCTATGTTAATATTGTTATCTATGTGTTACAATTAAACACTACAATTAAATAATGATTTGCAAAGGTATGGGTTTTTTACATGATAATTTACAAAATTTACAAATCTTATGGTTGAAGACATAATAATTTTTTTTTTCGTAATTTTTATTCTATGATTTACAAATTTTGAACATTTTCAAAACATACTAACTTTTTATTGGTATGCTTTCCAAACATAATAATTTTGAAACCATATTAATTTCGAAAGTATGATAATTTACAAAGTACTAGTATGGTAATTTTTTTGTTGCAAAAATAATAAAATTTTACACGACACTTTACACATTATGAAAATTTTGAATGAGGTGGGTTGAAGTTGGTTGAAGTGAGTTGAAGTTGATATATTTTTTTAAGTGGATTGAAGTTCGTAAATTGAAAAAGACCATACCCTTAAAATAAATATTAAATTTTTACCAACATAGGCCTTGTTCTCTTTTGCGTTTGAGAGGATTTAGGTTCTATTTGGTAAATAGCTTTTTAGGGTCAAAAAGAATTTTTTAAGGGCATTAGCTGTTTGACATTGGTTAAAAAACTCTTTGACTTGTTTGGTGAAATAGCTTTTTATGTTAGCTTTTTGTAACCAAAAAGGTAATTTGTAAAAAGCTCGTTTGATGAGCTTTTTTGTAAGAACCTTTTACTATTTAATATCAAAATTACCATATTGTTCCTTTCTCTTTGTTAAAATTACATTCAATAATATTCAAAACAAAAATCATGCTCTCTGGCTAATATGAAGCTCATTTGTTCATTTTGCTTGTTCTACTTTCTTTCTCTACTCCACGCCCCTCTTCATTCAACTCAACAACTCAGAGAAGGTGGTTATCCTTGATCATTTGCATCCAAGAAGTTAAAGATTTAATTTTAGTATTTTCTTCAATTTAATAAATAATGTAGGTTAATTAGTCTTTTGAGATGTACAATGTTCTAAATATTATTATGTCCTATAAATTTCAATTATTGCTAAAAAGAAAATTAAGTCAACGTTAAATAAAAATATCATGATAATAAATATCAAATTTGGGTGAACATATAAGTGTATTTCTATATATTTCATAAGTTACAATTTATAATTCATAATTCATGTTTGGAAAAAAAATAACTATATGCAATAAAAACAATTGTATTGTTAAAAAATAATGAAATTATGTTATGGGCATAAGTGAAATTTTACCAATTTTATTAGAAACAACTAATTTTATCAAGCACATTTTTCATAAACAGTTAATGCAATTAGTTAACGGCTAATAGGTAACAGCTGATTGCCAAATAGGGTCTTAGCTTACAGCTTCATACAATTCCTTATAGCTCATTACATGCTTAACATAATCCTTACAACTTTTTACTTCTCCTTGCATCTTTTTACATATGCTTATGTCTTCTTACATCTTCTTACATCCCATATAGATTTTTGTATAACATTCATTTATTTTTTTCCTATTAATTACAGAAATATGTATATATTTTTTATTATACTACCAATATACAGAATTTGTGAATATATTATGAACACAACATTTATATAAACATAGAAGTAGAATTTAATGACATAAGTCATATTTGAGTTTTGACATGAACAATGTATGCTATTATAAATGAAGTAAGTGAACATGCCTTTAAAATTATAATACAAAGCTTTCGTTCATGTTTGAGTTTGAATCATATATGAAAGCTCTCAAATTGTATGCAACAAAAACATCATAGTTATTTCAACCCTAAGTTTATTCATTTCAGTTTGGTTGCTATCATTATACAATTGCAATTTGGTTGCTATCATTATACAATTGAACATTTGGTGGGCATTCCAAATTTGGGTGTCTTAGTGAGATTGATATGCGCTTGTTATGTCGAATAATAAAATTGTTGAGAATACAATGAGCAACTATTATCTCAAGTTGCTGCTCCTATCTCATTTGAGGCATTTTGTCGGCCAATATTTTCCATCTTCCTTTCAAAGCTCTAAAAGTTCTCTCAACTATCATTCATAAAGATGAGTGTTGATGGTTGAACCGCTCCTTCACTCCTTTAGATGTGCCATATTTGTTAAACTGTGGGATATGAGACGACTAGTTTCCTTCACTATGTATGGAGCTAAATATCCAAGAATATTTGGATATGTCCAGTCCACCAAATAGTATTTTCCTAAACAATTATGCGAAATGATTAGAATTGTATATGATAAATGAGAATCATCAAAGAAGATGTTAAAAATATATCCTCGTGTACTCAGAGGGGGGATGAGGAAATTTGAAGTTAGGTTGAAGCATACTATTTCGTAATACTAGCATGTCATACGTACTCCCCTCCCAATCGATATTTAAGTGATCATCATGTCGAATGGTACCACAACCAATGTATTCCAAGTATTTTCACCTGTGCGTGATCGATGAGCAACACCCGCATCTTCTCCAAGCATTGCTTGCACATGAGAGTCATCTAATTCTACTATGCGATCCTACAAATATGAATGAAACATATGCTTAACACGTTTGAATTTATGTGTAAAATTATATCATTTATATTAATGGTTCATAAATATAAAACTTTTACCTTAAAGTAGGGCCAATGGTAGCCACAACTATCCTTAATTTCTTCAGGAACTGCATTTAAATTTTGGTAAGGCCTAATCACATCACTAGACGATTCAACCAAAGCTTTCAAGACCTCTTTATGATAATGCTTCACAACTGAAATGGTATGCTTGAATTTATCCTTTGCATCTCGATACTAAGCTCCCTAGCTAATATAAATAAACACATACCCACCTGTTCTAGTAGTGTCATCTTTAATGAGCATCTGTCAATCAACAGGTTCATAACTTATATAAAAGCATGTGGTGTAAGGCATAGTTGCTCCTTACATGTTTTGGATTCTTCAGACACAACTCTGTCATTCTGTGTATGAATTCCCCTCCACTCTCATCAGCTCTTTCACTTCATAACTTGGGTAATCTTGGAGTGCTTGGTGGTTCTGACATAAGTCTCTCTAAATTATCGATTAAGATAATGCAAATGACATTCTCTTCGTCATCCATTATACATTTCACCAAGGCACTTGGTGAGCATAAATAACCAACATGTTCACAACACAACAAACAATGGCATATTCATACTAATCCAAACTAACTTTTTCTTAACATGAAATAGTAAAAATGGCAACAAAGCAAGTTGAACTACATGTTAACAACACACTCCAAATGGTTCAGCATAACATCAAATAATAAATAACACTACAACGAAACAAGTTCAAAGCGCACGATAACAAAACACAATCGAAATTATTCAGCATAACATCAAATAAAAACCACTACAACATAGCAAGTTCAAACCACCAATCACCATAACCATTCTTGTCATCAAGATGCTCAGAGTAATAAATACCCTGATCCAGCTTCATTGACTCTATTAGTAATGTAGCACCATGCGAGGGCCTCAGTTTTAAAACTTAAGAAGTAATCTATTTCAGTACTTGTCTTAATAAGTTCCATAACCTGAAACATGAATGATGGTTCCCTCGCAGTAACTAATGGCAACTCCTCAAGTCTTGCTGCCTTCTTATCATAAATAGAGGGCTCAGACTTCACTTATAGCTCCTTCAAGTACTTTAAAGTACGTCAATGGTGGCCTCCAGTTGTGCTTGTCTCTTACTAGATTCGAATGTGCCTCCTTCCCTCTTTTGTTTGCGAGAAACTTCTAGGTGAAGAACGAATTTCCTCAACAACCTAACATTCTACCTCTTCACCCTTTTCTTGCTCAAATTCATCGATGTCCCCTCTTCCTTCATCGTTATCAAGTTGTATACTTTTCATTTTAGAAGTGACTCTCGGGATGAAGCTCATTCCCGGAGCAAAACTCATGGAACTAGTAGCTTGGAGCCCAAGGAACAAGTATCACAACTTGTCTGCATTGCGTACAGTTTTAATACAGTATCCTGCATAACTTGGGTAATTCTGTAAGTAAAAGCAAATGTCAAGTTATATTAGTTATTCATTACCCAAAAAAAAAGTGCGGCCAAATTTTGCAAGCTTTAATGGGGTGTACTAAAATAGCCAGCATGCTCACCATCATAATTTCTTCCTAACGTTCATCGACAACAATAGAAAGTTGCTTCGTTGCATCAAAAGCAACACGAGTGAGTGATAGAGGGTGATCCAACACCTTGATCTTTCTACCCCAACCATCATTATGATTTTTCATTTGTTGGTATGCTCTTCCAGCATAACCACATGACTTCATTTGCACCCTTATCTTAGCATAAGACGTGTCTTTTTCTTTAGTTTTCATTTCACACAACAACTCAATAAACTGGTCTGCCTCCTCAACTTTTTAATTCATCCTTGAAGTTGTAGCCATAACGCTCAGTACACTATGGTCGTATAAACAAAAATGTACACTTCAAATTAAACAGAATGGTTACTCAGATTAGTATATTCACATTTTCAGGCTCACCCCAATCAAGTATCCTCTCAACCACCACCAACGAATGCAATCGCATACAAACAAAATTGAAGCTAATTCAACTAAATCTGACATTCCTATACAATGAAGGACATGAAATTGTGTTTGAAAGCTATGTTAATTCGCTAACTCGCACCATTAATTAGAGATTTTGAAGCCCAATTTGTGCAATCTAAATCATTGAAACTGTGAACAAATTAACCAATACAAAGCAAATACCCATTGACCTGCTAAATCGTAGAGGAACTGTCGGAGCTTACTGCAGGATAGCGACGAACTAGCCCAGACCAGACACCCTGCATCCGGAATGTACTGTGATTTTGAGCATAAATTCTAACATATTGGAAATTCTAATATCAGTACTCAAAGATTTTAGCATAAAAAGGACTCCAATTTACCATCAATTTAAGCTTCAATCCAGCAAATGAACAGTGGGGTAGAGCACTTTTAGAGTTAAAGAGGGTCGGGGAAGAGGGAGAATGACAGAGCACTATTTGTAGAAGAATTCATTGGCAATAATATATTGATCATGCATTTACATTTAAAATTGTTTAATTAAAATAGGATTTCATTTTAAGAGTTGTATTCAATTTTCTCAGAAAAATTTATTTATTTTTGTTATACTTTGCTTATTGGAATAACAAACTAATGTAAATATAAGAAATCAACTAAAGTGTAGGAAATTTGGATTGAAAAATTTTGCAGGGTTTAATATATTTGTTGTTTAATTAATTTGGTTAAAGTTTTATTTTCAATAAGTATATTATTTTAGTATTATTGTTTCTCGTCCAAATTATTCATTGTAAAAAAAAATAATTTTTGTTTCAATAATATTAAGAAATAATTTGTTTACTGATGGTATCAAATTTATTTCATGAATAAGATTAATATATTACACATTATTTAACTAATCATACATTAAACACCGATAATATGCATACATATCTACAAATTATATTATACAACTTTTCAATAATTCAACAACTTCTTACATCTATTCTTACAACTCCTTGCAACTCCTTACATCTTCTTCCAGCTCCTTATATCTCCTTAAAACTCCTTACATCTCCTTACAACTCTTTACAACTCCTTACAACTTCTTACAGCTCATTACATCTCCTTACAGCTCCTTACAAATCCTTACAACTTCGTACAGCGTACAACTGTATCTTATTGCCAAAAATAACAGACCCATAATGTGTGTAAGTAGTTAAAAGCTTCACCTTAAAAGCAGGAAGGTTTTAATAATAAAAATTAAGATAAACATTGGAACACTACAAAGGATGATACTAAATCCTACATCAATCTCAAACCTGAGCTCGGATACCAGCAAGCAGAACAAAGAGATGAAAACAAAAGGCATTCTCTTAGTCCAATTAAACCTCTGAGACTTAGGAACCTCCGAAACACTTAGGACTAATGGATTATGGAAGATGGCCCCAAAGAATTCTAACACCGCTTGAACCAATGAGACAACAACATTTGAACATAGCCCAAGATTATACTGAAACCTTAGGAGATCATAGAACCTGGCTCTGATACCACTAAATCTGTCAAGCCCCGCACCCAGGGAATGTTAGACGCTGCACGTCCGTAAGATGGGAGTCCCACAAGCATGCAACGCTCTGTAAACAGAAATGAACTATATATACGAAATTAATATTTAGATCTCAAAATGAAAATACTTGAGACAATAACTAAACTCGTGACCAAAACATTCAAATGAGCTAAGATCCTATAACAGAGAAACCATTAAGAAAACTAATAGGCAATACAATAGAAGTCATCCAACACCTTCTCCAGATCCAATAGACTCAATGAGAAAAGCTAAACTGATGACTAAGGACAGAATACTTGGGGTAAGAACTTGGCTCACAGCAATTGCGATGCGCCACTTTGATACTAATAGGAAGTCAAACTTGGAAAAATAAGAAAAGGAAGGGATGAGCTTGAAATCCCAATATAAGTAATGTAACACTCCATTAGCAGAGTTAGGCATGCGAGTGAAACATAGGTTGGGTCAATTATAGTAGTAACAACAAATTAATAAAAGCATTACTGGGTTTTGCAAACACGTAACTTGCTCCAAAACTTCAAAATAAGCAATAATATGTGCCAAAATGATAGTCCGTTTAGATAGCAAAGTGGACAATAAAACATGCCAAACAAAATCACATTTTTTAGGGCTGAGGCCACTATTCGGCCAGCGGCATGAGCAACAGATATAGTCATATATCAAAGAATCTAAATACCAGAATCAATGTCACAGAATAGAGGTGCCCAATGGGTCACAGATACATGTATTAGAATCGCAATACAGAGCAGCAATGATGCTGCAAGTCAATCAGTAGGTCCAGTGAATACCTCCACTGGATAAGGCAGAAGACGTAGCCCAAAACTAATATTGATATTTGAAAGTCATACAAAATGATACCCAATTAATTAAGTTAATAAATAGCGATACATAACAAATGATTTATCATAAGAAAATTAAGCCAAATGCTTCAAAAAATAAAATCATGTTAGTCAACCAACTTGGTAAAATCATACCATCCAAGAAGTGGCTAGTTTGCAAATATAGCGGTCAAACATGACAGAATCATCTTTGTTCAATATGAGTCCAAATATAACAAAAGCCTTAAAAAGATTGACATTCAAACGGGCCATTTTGCAAGCATAAAGATCAAAACATAGTGAAATTACACATGTTTGATATATATTCAAATATAATTCGATTCAAACAGTGGCATGCCAACCTAATTAACAAAATTAGTTACAAAACGAGTCAACAAATATTATTTTAGGCACGAAAAACTAAAAGAGTATTACACCACTTACCCGAACCGCTAATCCAAACTGTCCTAGTCGAAGAGCTCAACTATTACCTATTCAGCATAAAAGCTCGCTGTTAGTAACATATACTCTTCCTAAAGATAGCTAAATCGAAAAGTGGACTAAAAGCAAGACTATCGAAGATATCCAGAACTAAAAGTACAAGAGAATTGTACTATACTGGATATGATGGTCCGCAGTTGATGTCAACCTCTGTGTGAAATTTACGAGCAGGAGAAACCTTAAATAATCAATTAAACTTTCAAAATTAACACCAGAAATACATTCTAAAAGATCCAAAACCTTTTTCAGGCTTCCATTAAGGAATTTGAAATCAGTTTGCCGAAGCAATTGTTAAAAGTTGGGGTAGCTATAAAACTGTTTCCATCAACCTTCAACCCCTATAATTAGGCAACAACTATAGGAGGAAACAAAATACAGATTGCCCGATAGAAACAATTGGGCATAAAACTAATAATTTAGTTATTGTAGTCACTAGGCATCAATTGACAAATTTTAATAAAATATATCAGATAAATAGAGATATAGACAATGGAATGAAGACTTAGTAAAAGAGCAGTGGATGCCAAGTGTCACAGATAAGAGTCCCACATTGGAAAAGTGATGGGAGGGTCATTGGCTTATAAACGGTGCCGCTACACACCCCATCAGACTGGTCTTTTGGGGAGAGGGTAATGGCCTCGTGACACAAGGCACAGGTTTAGTTGATTTTTTATAGAAGACTTGGCCAGAATAATTAAGTACAATTGGGGTATCAAATATAGCTTAGAAAGTTGAAATTCATAGCACATAAAAGCAAGGAAATCATAGTTCCTAGATTTCATAATCTTAAAACTTTAAAATCAATTTCTATTTGCAACAGAGGCCAATATACTAAACCAACTGACGAGCAGAAATTTACTAACGAATAGGCAGGCCCAGAGAAAATGAGTGTGTAACAGCCCATGACCACCCGCCATTGAGGTATTGTCTGCTTTGGGCAGGCGGGACGCTACCACCATCTCTGCCCTTGCGGTTTTGTCCTCAAAAGGAGCCTCAATGGGTTGAGGTGTCCCCACCCTCTTAAAGGGTGGTTCGTTCTCATCAACTACCGATGTAGGATACCTTCATCCACCCCGCCTCTCGGGGGCCCAGCGTCCTCGCTGGCATACCGGTCCGGGTCCATGGCTCTGATACCACTGTAACAGCCCACGACCACCCGCCATTGAGGTATTGTCCGCTTTGAGCAGGCGGGACGCTACCACCATCCCTGCCCTCACGGTTTTGTCCTCAAAAGGGGTCTCAATGGGTTGAGGTATCCCCACCCCTTATAAGGCGTGGTTCGTTCTCCTCAACCACCGATGTGGGATACCTTCATCCACCCCCCTCTCAGGGGCCCAGCGTCCTCGCTGGCACACCGGTCTGGGTCCATGGCTCTGATACCACTGTAACAGCCCACGACCACCCGCCA
>JACYFF010002017.1:1230219-1273068 GCA_017589665.1 Selenicereus undatus | reverse complement strand
ACTGTAACAGCCCACGACCACCCGCCATTGAGGTATTGTCCGCTTTGGGCAGGCGGGACGCTACCACCATCCCTGCCCTCACGGTTTTGTCCTCAAAAGGCGCCTCAATGGGTTGAGGTGTCCCCACCCTCTTAAAGGGTGGTTCGTTCTCCTCAACTACCAATCCAATAAAACATAGCATACGTGCTTAATGAAGTCATGTCATGTCATGTGTTTTTACAGGCTGAATGTGTTAATCTTTTTACACATCACGGAATTGTACATCAGACTAGTGCTTCTTACACTCCTTAGCAGAATGGTCGAGTTGAAAGAAAACACAGTCATTTGGTTGAAATGGCTAGGGCTATTAGATTGCATGCTCACTTACCCAAGAAATTTTGGGGCCATTGTATATTGGCAGCCACTCACATCATCAATAAATTACCTTCATCAGTACTATCTTGGAAAACTCCTTACAAGTATCTCTATAAAAAGTCTCCCACTTACGAGGAGCTTAGGGTTGTTGGTTGTCTATGTTATGCTTATAATACGGATCCTAGCAGAGACAAATTTTCTTCTAAGGGAAGAAAATGTGTATTTTTGGGTTATCCACCAGCTCAAAAGGCCTACAAAGTTTATGATCTTGATAATGGCAAAATATTTACTAGCATGCATGTTATCTTCCACGAGAGTATTTTTTTCATTTGCCCATCCTACATTATCTACGCCTACTCCTATTATTTGTCCGAATCATCCTGAGCCTGTTGATGATGGTGCTGTTCACATTTATGTTTCATCTCACATGGTGTCTTCTTCTCCTGTGCCTGCACCTTCTCCTCCAAACATTAGAAGGTCCACCAGACAAGTTAGGCCTCCCGTTTGGATGAAGGATTACACCGCACATTATGTAAAGGTTAATCCAATATTTGCTCCATTAGATTTTTCATATCTGACATCAGAATATGTTGCTTCTTTGGCGAATGTTTTTACTGAACCTGAGCCACACACTTATGCACAAGCTGCAAAAAATCCTAAATGGGTTGATGCAATTGAAAGTGAGATAGCAGCACTTGAGGCCAATGAAACTTGGGAGATAATAGATTTGGCTCCCAGGCATAAGGTTGTTACTTCCAAATGGGTTTTCAGGGTTAAATATAAACCCAATGGAACCATTGAGAGATATAAAGCTCGGTTCATAGTTTGAGGTTTTGATGAAATTCAGGGACAAGACTATACTCATACGTTCTCTCCTGTTGCCAAATTACCCACTATTAGAGTTCTAATGGCTCTTGCTACTGCCAAACAGTGGTCCATACACCAATTGGATATTAATAATGCCTTCTTGCATGGTTTTCTTGATGAAGACATTTACATACAACCACCTGAAGGGTATTCTAAAGTTTCAGTTGGGAACATTTGCAAACTCAAGAGGTCCTTATATGGCCTAAAATAGGCCTCGAGGCAGTCGAATTTAGAGCTGACTAAGTTTCTTCTTTTAGTTACGGTTTTACGCAGTCTAAGCATGATTACTCTCTTTTTACCAATGGCTCTTCAAGTTCCTTTATTGCAGTACCGGTTTATGTAGACGGTATGCTAATTATAGGCCCTGATGCAGCAAGCATAACATCTTTGAAACAAGCATTACATCAGGCTTTCACCATCAAAGATTTGGGCCCGATGAGATATTTTTTAGGAATTGAAGTTGCTCAATCTCCAATGGGAACTTTACTTGATCAACGTAAGTATATTTTTTATATACTCAATGATTGTGGCATGGCAAATTATTCTCCTGGTCCTTTACCTACTGGTTTAGGATTGTCTACTGACTTCTATCCCAACCTGAGACTTACCGACAACTTATAGGAAGACTTCTATACCTCAACCTCACACGGCCTGATGCCTCCAGGTTCCTCCCAGATTACCTGTTGTCTTACATTGCGATACCAAAGCTGCAAATCACATTGTCGAAAATCCGGTGTTTCATTCTCGTACCAAGCATATAGATATTGATTGTCATTACGTGCGAGACAAATTTCAAGAAGGTTTTCTTCAGCCCAACCACACTGCCTCCAAACTTCAACTTGCAGACATCATGACTAAGGCATTGTCTAGCTCTCAACATGCTCGATTAGCCTCTAAGTTGGGCCTTGTGTCTACTCCCCCAAGTCCAACTTGGGGGGGGGGGGGGGGGGAAGAGATATTTATTATGTTCACCTAGATTTATTTTCTAGCTCAGCATCATGAGTTAGTTAGAGATATTTTTTCTTTCCCTGAAGTTGTTGATGTGCTTATGTGTACGTATATAAGCAGAAACAATGTATTTTTCATTCAATCAATATACACGCAACTTTCTATTTGTACATCCTTCCTATCCAATCTGCAAGATATAAGCTTCTCCTTCAGGTTTAGGTTTGATGGATGATTGCACAGGCATAAAAGGAGAGAGAAATCTTAGATGATAAAAACTGCCTCCTCTAAAATAGTCCAAAGAGATAAGTGGCTTTTTCAAAAGATTACCCTGCTCCTCCTTTCATTTTTATTTTTTTTTTGGTTGGGGAATTTGGGTTGGGTGTGACAATTATGGTGATGATGAGGTGAAGAGGGCACAAAGGAAGAGGGGGAAGTGGTAATAATGCAAGACGAGCTACTTGTGTTCCTCAACGACAATCAAATTCATCTTTGTAAGTTGGATAAAATACTGTTCATAAATCATTATTTTTGGATGAACTTGATAAATCTACTTGAGAAGTCCTTCAATAAATAAAACCTGCATTTTGATATCTTTTCTTTTCCTTTTCACTTTATTAATCCTTAACCTAAAAAATAGTTAAAATAAAGTGAATTAGGCAAAATAATAAATATAATATAAGCTAATAATTATTAAAAATAAGCATGAATTATGAATTAACAAAATCCCATGCTTAAACTTTGGACATCCTCATGCAAAAAACGTCTAAGACTCAACCTAAAAACTATCCCTCTTTATGCCAAAGTCACACATGAAATATGAAGCATACACTAGGCACTGTCTTGCGTTGAAAACAGTTTGATTCAAGATTTGTTAGTTTTCCCTCTGACAAGTTAACGACTACTAAACATCTAGCTTCCATCAAAGAGTTTCTTCATCAGCTTCATGACATCTCTTTAACAAAGTAACAAGAACAATAATGAACCATCTCATTTAATCACGCATGCACCAATTAAGAGGTGTAAAAAGTTTAAGATAAGAAAAAATTAAGGTCCAGTATGGTTATAGAGACAATTGAACCAAAAGAAATAACTCATGAAAATTGATTGTAAACTTGCGTTGCTATTTTTTATCAATTTTTTTATTTTTTCCCCTTCTTTTTTTCAAACTCCATTTATGCACATATTTGGGACACTCCCTGTCTCACACACGCGAATAGAGGTGATGGAGTTAACACTTTTTTTTTCTCTGTCTGTTAGTATGATTTGCCACATTGATTAGCCTAAAAGATGCATCACTCTCCCAAAATGGGTTACTCCATACATAATGCCCAACTTGAGACCTAAATTTAATGGAAAAAGGTGCCGAGCTACGTGCTCCACCCATGTTGGCAATCTAACATCCCCCCCCCCCCCCCAATAAACTATTGTTCGAGTTGTAGATAGCCCTAAATGGGATGAAGTCTTTCAGCACAGGTCTTCTGCATACACAAGCTACTTAAGGGGAATAAGTGTCATGCCATTTGAACCAACATGGGTTGGTAAACCAACATTTTTTTTTGTTGTAAGACAACAAAAGTCACAATTTTAATGAGCTATTCTACTAATTCAAAAGTATAGAAAAATAAACTTGGTCCTTTTATTACGCCTAATGCAGTTTATAACATGATCAAATAAGGTAAATAATCATGACCATTACTCATTAAAGAGATGTACGAAAATCAACTCAACTACTCTGAATGACACTTATCATGCTCAAAAGTTTATAGTCACAAAAGAGTAAACTAGAAACAGAGAAAATTTAAGCAAGAAAGCGTAGCATAAGCTCATATTCATGCATTATTTTACGAGAAAGACTCTAAAAATGACCTTTTTTCCTTCAAAAATGAAAAATGTAGGAACTATTAGTGCATTGTCACTAATGCATACAAAATAATGTAAACGTGCAAAATTAAATGTAAACTTACCTGAAAATAATGGCTTGCCTCCCAACCAGCACCATTATTTACTGTCGTTGGCTTGATGCAACTGAAATTCATGGATCCTCCAACTCGATCTCATGCACTAAGTATATTTTATCTTTGTAGACCACTGAATTGTCATAGGCTTTCATACGAATCTCTTTGAATTCCTGCAATTGCAACTTAAGTTCCTTACCTGCTATGTCATAATCTAAATTACACTGTTTCATAAGCCAATATGATTTATGCTCTAACTCTACGGGGAAATGACATGCTTTACCAAAAACTAACTTATAAGGTGACATACCTATATTTGTCTTATAAGCCCTTTTATAAACCTGGAGAGCTTCTTCTAACCTAAGACTCCAATCTTTTATGTCTGGCCTAATAACTTTTTCTAAAATGGTCTTGATATCTCTATTGGCACAACCTAATGTGTCATTATGTTCTCTAAGCACCACAACTACTAGTTTTCCTTTCTTTTCAAGTGCAAGTGCCTTGGAGATTATAACAAGCAAACTCTTATTGGCCCCTAGATAAGCAAACTTAAGACTTTCAAGCAATTTTAGCTTCCTAAGTCTGTCAATTATATGCAATTACAACAAAGACTCTTTGTTGTCTACTAACTTATCATCAACATGGTAAGGAACATGTTAAAACTACAAACTGATCCAAACTCTGAATAAGCATAGCTAGTAATTCATCTTCATGAGAAAATTCAAAAACATAATGAGACAATTCATCAATCACATCAAGTGGACAAAGATAGTTCATATCAACAGGAAATCCATGGCGTCAAAAATATTGAACTTAATAGCTTCACCATCAAATTCCATAGTCAATGTTTCTCCATGCACAACTATATGTTTTAAGAAATGATCTATCAAGCAATATCGGAATGTCATGGCATGCATCATCTATGTCCATAACATAAAAATCAGCAGGAACAACAAGCACATTGGCTTGGACTAAGACATCCCCTATAACTCCACCTGGGTATGCATAGCTCCTATCAACTAATTGAATCATGAGACCATTTTTCTTTAACTCCATTATATTTAGTTTATCATAAACAGACTTATGCATCATATTAATGGAATCTCCTAAATCAAGCATGACTCTACCAAAGCAAATATTTCCGTTTTTATAAGGAATAGAGAATACACAAAGGCCTTTACATTTAGGAGGAAGCTTCTTTTGGAAAACAACATACATGTTTTTCCTCCATACTTACCTTTTCATCCTCTTTCAATTTTTTACGTTTTAAAGTACAAACCTCTTTAAGTAACTTACAATATGAGTCACCTGCTTAATGGCATTACCTTCCTAGATGCTTTTAACATTTCTTGGTTTGCTTAATCTACCTTAGGAGTTGTCCCGCTCAGTCTACTAAGAAAAGGTGGTAATGGCTTGTAAGGTTACTTCTTATTCTCATCGACTTCCTTAGCATTTGGAGTGGTATCTTGCTCTTAAGTGTCATGGCATGCATACTATCCTTTTGGTCTTAGAAAGATTGAGATGGCAACTTATGTTGCATTGGGGCCTGTAGGTTGCTAACTATGGTATTAGTAGCAGTCTATCTCTATTGGACCTGTTTAGGAGTCATATCTATGTTCTAAAATCTGTGGTCAATCACCTTTTTTTTGGTTATCCATCTTTTTTTATAAATCTCTAAAAGGAAACTTGTTTTATCATGAGCAAATGGCTGACATGATGATTGATCAAAACATAGGTGGTTGTTCCTAGTCCATACCTAAGGTTAGGGTGACCTCTCCATCATTCATTATACGTGTTAGAATATGAGTCGTACTTTCTTTGACCTTGGTTAGAAAACGCAAGATTTATATCCCCCCCTGAAGTGTAGGGTACTAGGGTACACATCAATAGGATGCCCCTCTCAATAATAAATACCACAAACTACTGTTTTCTGAATTTTTCTTGTGACGAATTTGTTCAATGTAACAGTGATATGAGACAATTAGGTCTCTACAGATAGACCTGAACTAAGCTCATTGACCTTGCTAAATTGGGTTTCCTTAGTTTTTTGTTTACTTAGTTTCAGCTCTACTATAAACCCTATTAGTTTTGATAATCCTAACACCAGTGCACAAATTAAATCAAACTAGAGAATTAAGCATTAGAAAAACAACATCTAAAACCTTTCAAGTCATTCATGATCAATTAGGGTGATACTTGTACCTAAAAGACTATAACTTATACATACTTAAGACTCCAAAACTATCATATGAACTCATATTAAACTAATTAGGATGCATTTAAGCTAACATGAATATCATGAATAATGAACACAAGTCATTATAGAATCATGGAATAAAAAAATTAATTAGACAATAAAGTACAAAACTTGTTTCAAAATAATTAATTTGGCATGGTTTCAAATAGACTATGCTAAGTATAAAAAGCTACTTACACATACTAAAAATCTTAACACATAAAATATAATCTAAATATTTCATGTTTGATGATAAAAGTTTAAAGCAAACAAAATAAAAAAGATAATGCTATGATAATATTCGGGAGACAATGATGGCGGTGTGAGAATGACCATGCGATGGTGATGTCGATGACGGTGACATTGCTGTGGAGATGGTGTGATGATGTAGAAATTATAATGGACATGGAGTTAGGAGGTGTTGATGGTGTTTGAAGATGATTATGGTGATCATAAGGTGAGGATGGGACAAGAGGAATGCCATATGAGTTGCATGTGTTCTTCAACAGTAACCAAACACATCTTTATAAGGTGGGTAAGCACAGGGCTTGAGAAGTTTCTTCTTCTCCAAGGTTCCCAAACTTCTCCAATTAGGACGAGCAATATTTATCCTAGCATTCAAATAACTCATTATGTAAATAAATATTTTTCATAAATTAGTATTTTCAGATCGACGTCATAAATCTACTTAAAAAGTCCTTTAATGAATAAAACTTGTGTTTCGATGTCTTTTCTTCTCCTTTTCACCTTAAAGACCTAAAAAATAGTCAAAATAAAGTAAATTAGACAAAATAATATATATTTAACATAAGCTAATAATTATTGAAAATATGCATGAATCATAACTTAGTATAATGTCGAGTCATCCTTGCCTAGTTCTAACTAGTGCTCTTAAGCCTCGTAATCTTCTAGTTACTTTTCTTTAGAATAACTTTAGTTTAGTTTAGAAAAATAAAGGGAAAAAATAGGTTCAAGTTTGTTTAACATAATTAAGTTTAAAACTGTTGAAGAAGAGATGGCCGGATGGCCATCCCTCCACATGTTCTCCCCCCCCACCCGGGTTCAAACCTGGGGGGCACATTTGTGGTGCATTTGTGTGTGGAAGAGTGTGTGGGCTTGTGTGGGCTTTGACATTCCCTGGCCATTGGTTCGTTTAGGTCTACTGGGTACCCCTGCGATAGAGGCCTAGTGGGCTAGGCTTGCTTACCAATCCAAAAAAAAGGTTTAAAACTTATTAAAAATAAGTTCAATTAAGTAAAAATAAGTTCAGATCATTCCAATTTAGAATAAATAAATTTAGTTAGTATAGATAAGTTTAATTCAGATAATTTTAGCCACAAAAACAAAAACATTGAATAGAATAGGGTCGTACTTTCAATTATTATAGTGACTACTTTTAGGTGCTAATGCTTTCGTATGTCTATTGTTAATTCAAGTTAGAAGCACATGTGGCCGATGGTAGTCTTAAAGTATTTGTTGACTTCCTTAAAACCCCATTTTGAATTTTGAACGAAAGACATGTTTTTAATTTGATTAAATCAGATTTGATTAAATTGAAAGCTTGAATAATCAGTTTGGTGTTGCTAAAAATATGAGATTATGGAGCTATATTTATTAAATGTCAAGATTTGCTCTTAATATGATAATATCTTGTGATATAATATCTTGAAAGATTGTGCTGGAAATTAAGCGTGCTTCTAGATGATTCTCAGCCAAGAACCTTTGTTTAAATTAAGGAGACTAGCTGTTGAAGATTAGAAGGAAATCGTTCAGCAGAACAGTGAAATTCAAGGGCTTGAAATGCCAGGTTTAAGGCTTTGAAATCGATAGGAAGACTTGTTTTTCCATAATTGGTGCAATGGTCAAGGCTTTGAAATCGATATGGAGAATTGTTTTTCCATAATTGGTGCAATGGTCACTTGCCATTTTTTTCTGCAACCTCTTCAACATCTTTTGGCTATAAAAAGGAGAGAAATTAGCGGCTGGAAGTCACGGAGAAGTGCCAGCACAAACATCAATATTCACAAGCATACATTGAGCCTTGATTTTTTATTCATTGAATTTACTTGTATTGTTCAAGTTGTAATTGGGTAGGATTATAAAGTTGAATAGTCAACTCTAACAAGCCTAGTTGAAGATGTCAACTTATGACTTGGAATTTAGAGTAAAGTGTACTCTAGAGTTGTAACTATCCCCCATAATAAAGTTTGGTTAATCATAAAGTTATGGAACTCTATGCGGGGACTAAGCATGGTTGAGGCTAGCCTTGTTAAATTTTTTTTTGTGTTTTGTCCACGTTTATCTTTCCGCTCTTTATTTCGATTAATTTGATCATCACCCTATTCACCCCCTGTAGGGTGATTTAGTAGCTATTAAACTTTCAGTATTTCGAAGATGGTGGGAGAGATAATATTTTTTGGTTTTTTGTTTGAGTAGGAATTGTTGTAAAGTCTTATTACAATTTTTTTTTTTTAAACTTGTTCGTTTAAGTGATGAAAGCTAGCAACTAGTAGTAAGCGACAGTTGGAGCTAACAACTGCAATTTGTTATAGTTATTTAATTATTTGGAGCCCAACTGTGCATTTTAATTGAAAACTATATGATGACAGGAGTAAAATCAACATTCATTATAACAACTTTAATAGTATATATAATGGTTAAGTGTTTACCAACCTTTATAGGGCCATTCGCAAGGAACGATTTGCATTAGTAGAAAACTTGGATGGAACTTGTCAATAATTTATGTTTTTAGATGACTAAGTAATATTTGCTACTTTGTCTATATGTTCATTCATTGTTTGTTTGTTAGAATCTTTTACACCTTCGTGCCATGAACTCTCGTGCACTAATGTTTCTTAACCATGTCTTATTTCCATTAATTTTTATCCCCTTTAAACTTTTCACAAAATTTAAAAAAAGTAAGCATGTTAGCAAAGTGTTGCCGCGTTAAGTTAAAATTCTATTACTATAAAATTAAGAAACACCACATCCTGCTGATTGCAGATGCAAAAATATAGATAAGCCCTCATTTTATCCTCCTCTCGCCGAGATTGCATCCAAAATATGTTGAGCTTTCATCTAACATTGTAGCAGAAACAGAGTTTTGTTCAGACATTATAGCAGAGAGAGAGAGAGAGAGAGAGAGAGAGAGATGAAGGAATAGAGGTAAGGAGAAAGGGAATGGGTGTTTCTTAATCTTATATTAATAGAATTTCAACTTCGCTTAACACAACGTACAGTTTGGTAGATATGCTTCATTTTTTGTTTGGGGGGTATCTAATGTGTGTTGCTTGTTATTACTTTTTCGTTGTCCTGAGGGGTTTGTAATTTTGTATAATTGTATCAGGGATATTTCTATAACAGTGAAAATTTTAATGCCTGTCAATGCCTAATGCTACAATAGTCATATACCAACAGGAAGGAATGTTTTGTAATTTTATACTATGGTAGTGTCCGGTTGGTGGAAAAATAATTTTCCGGGAAAATGGTTTTTCAATTTTCGGTTGTTTGACACAATAAATGATGGAAAAATATTTTTCAAGAAAATTGATTTTCCCCCCAATGGACGAAAATGATTTCTTTTTTGAGAAGATAAGAAGTTAATTTTCCCCCTTTAACTATTTGATGAGATGGTCAGCTGAATTTAGGTGAAAAATTTAATTTCAACAGTTTGGATCAAAACTTAACTATTAGATGAGAAAGATTAAAATAAACTCAAATCTAAATTTTCAGCTCAAATTTCTTTCATTTGATCGATATTTATCTCCACTACGATAACTTAATTGACATTTTTGCCACTAAACCAATTCAGTCAACTCGCCAGTAAACGATTTCAATGGTTTGGATCAAAACTTGATCATCAAATAGAAAATATTAAAATAGGCTCATACTCAAATTTTGAACTTGATAATCTTGCATATGCTCAACATTTTTTCCACAACGATAATTCAATTGATATTTTTCACCCCTTGAATAGTGCAGTCAATAATTTTTACCACCAGAACAATTTCAATAGTTTGAATCGAAACTTGATCATTGGATAGGAATTATTAAAATATGCTAAAATTCAGATTTTGAGCGCAACATTTTTTCATTTGGTCAACATTTTTCTATGTCACGACAATTCAATAAACATTTTTCGCCGCTTAAAAAATTCAGTTGGTGTTTTTCGTCACTAAAATAATTTTGACGGTTTAGATCAAAACTTTATTATCCAAGAGGAAGTATTAAAATAAACTCAAATATGAATTTCAAACTTAAAATTCCTTCATTTGGTCAACATTTATATCAACTACGACCATTTAGTTGACGTTTTCCTTTCTTTTTTTTTTGAAAATGATTTATCTTGTACCAAACAATTGAAAATGTGACCTGAAAATCAATTTTTCTTGGAAAAACCTTTTCCATAGAAAATGATTTTCCCAGAAAATCATTTTCTTTCCAACCAAACACTACCTAAAAGAATTTTAACTCAATGCAACATACACTTCGGTAAATATGCTTCACTTTTTTATTTTTTGGTTGCTTTTATCTAAAGTGTGTTGCTTTTTGTTGCTTTTTTTATTGGCATTAATTTTTAATGCGTTTTAACTTTTCACAAGATATTTGTAAAGTTTCTTGCTACCTAACCTGGTTAGTTAGTCTGTACCAGATGCCTCAATTTATGACTCTGGGGCACCCTTATTCTCTGGAGATAATTATTAGGGGTCAATGTTTTTAGAATATATTCCAAAGTACCGACTATTTTGGGTAAACTATTAATAGGGGACAATATTTTACGAAATAGTTATTGGCCAAAGTTTTTCTTTGCAACTTAGTCCCTGAACTTTCTGAATTTGCAATTTTTACTCAAAATGAGGTTTAACACATAAATACTCAACTTTTTGGAAACTGTAAATAAAACTAAGCTTATATTTCTGTTTAGACTCCTTATAATGAATTTACTGGTACTAGTTATCACAATTTACTGCTTATATCTCAAATATTATATTTTCTGTGATTAACGGCCCACTATGATTGGAAAAATAATTAAAGCTTAATTAGAGAGTTTTGACCATTACCTGAATGTAATCAGTGCTAGACTCCGGCGTTCCTCTAGCTTCCGGTTTATAGAGATTGCTAATCTCAATCCCACCTTCCTTAGATCAGGCACAACACAAATCCGTTTCATTTCCTACCTCAGACCGTAGTCACTAATTAAGTTTTATATATTTTTAGAGGATAATGAGATTTTAATCAAGAGATTATCATAGTTAAAACATAAGGTTCAATTGGATACCGTTCTCTACTGGGAAAACTTCTTTTATTGAAAGCTTGAAAGTGGAAATATTACAATGGAAAACTTGAAGAAGGACTTAAGCTAAGATCATTAAAGATGCTTGCTCATGGAGAAATGGAGAATTTCGACTTCTCTTGTGCTCAAGAATGCTCAAATGACTGTGTTCTTTCTCAGTACTCGACTTCTCTATTTACGGAGGGGATTGAGGTACCTAGGATGCCCTAACGACTACAGTACATACTTAATTTTCACGTAGCTATAGTACACACTAACGGCTACAGTACACTGCTTTATTTTACAAACCAGACACTTGTTAAGATAGTACAATGATGGAGAAGCCACTTTTCATAACTTTTAATGATGACAAGACTAGTCATCATTATTGAGATTCTGCATGCCTTTCATATCTAATTATATCATTATCTGGATAATCCTCAAAATCTTCATCAATTTGCTTAAGATGCTCTGGATCCCATTCTTCTAATAATTGAAGGAGATACTTTTTTTCCTTTTTCTGATAGGAATTTTCCAGCTCTCACTTTAAAAAGATAATAAAAATATCTTCTGATACAACACCTTCCACCTTCATATGATCTTTAAACTCATTATTATAGGTGAAAGTAGTGTTTCCGCAATGTATTAATGTTTTTCCTTGTTCGATTAATGCCCAACATTGTTGATAAATGTTGAAAAATCCAATAGCCATTGATAAGCAGGGTCATTTGGAGATAATGAATTTACTAGGAAACAAACACCACCAACTCCAGACCTATCGGAAAAGTAGATATTTGTACACAATGACTCCCAAATATCATAGGAATAATAATGATAGAAGTCGATGCAGACTGTATACCACTCATTGAATCATTTTTCTCAGACATGAGAACTTATTTTTTCTTGGATATCATAAGGACACCGAAGGTAACTAACTTGTAACTCTAGAAGAGAAAATCTTTGGGTTAGTCGATAGGCAGTAGATAGTAGACCAAAATGTGATCTAATTTTTGTATAGAATTCTAGGTTTACAATAAGGACTTTACTAGGTTCTAGTAGGAATGGCATTTCATTAAGGATTTCCTCCTTTTCAGGCAGGAGGTCAGCTTTGATAATCACTATTAGCGAGTTCTCGAGTTAAGCTGTCTATCAGAGAGTTCTTCAATCCATGTATATGTTTAATAGAGAAGGAAAACTAGTTAAGCCATACTAGCTAACGCAGGAGTCGCCCTTGCGCTTGCATATTTGATAAATTCTTTTTCACAAAACCAAGTATTCCTTTGCAATTAGTTCAAATAAGAAAAGGTTTTGGTGCTAAAAAGATTAAGAACTTTTCAATTCCCCTTATGAATGCAAGGATTTCTTTTTCCATAGTGGGATAGTTGCATTCTGCTTTATTAAAACTTCCACTGCAATATTTGTAGAGTTTTTCTCCTTTGATTTTGAGCACTGCACTCTAGTGCTCATTACTAGCATCTGTTTCAAGAACTAAATCATATCCTTCATTAGGTAAATTAAGAATATAAAGATTTTACACATCTTTTTGCAGTGTTGAACAATCTTTGTATCATTAGTCGTCAACTTACTTCTTTCTTGAGTTTCTTCTGCAATGGCTTTCTTAATTTAGCTAAATCTTTACTGAAGTCTGAAACATAGGTAAGACATCCAAGAAATCTTTCTAGTTGCTTCCTATCTTCAATATTTTCAGAATTTTTTTTTATTTTTTTCCAGAATATGTTTTTGTAGAATAATTTGTCCAACTTTTATCTCTAGACCTAAGTACTCAATTTCATGCTCAGCATAAATGCCCTTGTTTTTACCAAGTATAATGCTATGATCATTGCATCTCTGGGTGACAGCTAAAACGTCATCTTTGTGTTGTTCTATGGTTTTGAAAAAGACAAGGATATCATCAATTTAAACTAAACAGCAATGATTAAGATCTTTGAAGATGTTATCCATTCTTCTTTGAAATATTTGAGATACATTCTTAAGACCAAATGACATTACTATCCATTCACAATGTCCTTGTGGTGCACTAAATGCAGTTAAAGGAATATTTTCCTCATCCATTTTAATATGCCAATAACCGCTTTTGCAATCCATTTTTGAGAACCAAGATGCTCATTGAATTTTATTGAAAAGGACATTTTTGTTAGGAATATAATAACCATCGAAAACAGTATTATCATTAAGCTTTTTATAATTGATCACCATTGTTGCCTTTCCTATTTTTTCTTCCGCATGATTTCTTACCATGAAAGCGAGATTGGTGTGAGGATTCTTGGTGTTCCTTATTAATCCTTTATCCAGGAGTTCTTTAATTTGTTTATCAAATTCTTGGATATCTTGGTGTGTATACACCATTTGTGTGACTCGGATAATAGTGTTGGGATTTAATAAAGTAATTTTAGCAATAGTTTTATCTTTGTCCCAAAACTTTAATGGATCATCAGAGTAGAGTTCTTTGCATAATTTTTCTTGTTGCTTTACAAGTTGTTCCTTAATAGATAGCTCAAGCAATGAAATTGTAAGTGCTATTTCTCGTTGTGCAGGCATTACCTTCTCACCACGCTGGCTGTGTGTAAACTCAATTTTCTGATGAGTGTAAGCCTTGGTTAATTTTTCAATAGGAACTGAGTGACAATTTATTATGAATATTATGTGGTTTACTGTCTGGGCGCATGGAGAATATAATCTTTGAAAATTATTTCCAATAATCATATCATGAGAGGGTTGATCAGTAGCCCACAGAATTGGTATAATACATTGGACCCTCTTAATTCTATGGATAACCCTTCTATTGCCTAAGTATCGCTCATAATGCTATTATCAGCTATCCTTACTTGTAAAGGATTTTTAGCTCTTTTCCACATAAGCTATGGAAATAATGATCTTTTCCCAAAGCATACAGAACAACCACTATCTATGTAGGCACATAATTCATATTTATTATATCTCTCCGAACATATTTTTTTTGGGATATAGATGCTATTAGGATTTGTATTGGTAGACTTGCAGTATATTTCCATAGTCATATTTTTGATTAATTCATCCTCATAGATTGGTTCACTAATGGTTCTAGTTTTGTACCCAACGACCTTTCTATCTAGACCCATAATTCGATCTACACTTGGTCTTGTAGCTTCAAAACTCATTCTACTCATTTCACTAGTCATACTAATTGCGTCATCTGCTTTAAGCGCTTCTTTAGCTGATGAAGATCCCTCTCCCTATTCTGATCATATACTCATGCTTCTTAATAATTGTGGTTTAATGGTGATTTTTCCCTCTTCATCACTTTTTATCACATTTTTTTATTGATCTTTGTGGGGTTGGCAAAACTAGATATCAATTAACGATATATTTTTTTGTCCTGAGGATTGTACTTAATCCTCTGGATCTTTTGCATGGGGGTAGGAATTTCAAATTTCTCTGCTTTTATCATTGTTACCTTAGTCTTTGGGTCTATTGTATTATCTAATTTATAGATAATTTTTCAGAATATCCTTAAAGGATATCCCCCTCTCTTCATATCCATCCCAACTGTTTTTATCTTAAGAGATAGGAAGTTTTTAGCAAATTTATCTTTTAGGCTTACATAATATTCTGGTTGGCAATTAAATCATACTGACCCATTACATAAGTTGGTTTTTATCCGTGTGATAATTTGATTATTAAATTTGATATGCCTAATATCATAGAGTAAAGCGTAAAAATCAATATCTTTACCATAATATTGTAATGGAGTGATTTGGACTTGGATACTTCCGACATGGATATACCTATACTTTCTATCTTTGTTATGCTTAAGGATAGTTTCTCAATTAATGAGATTAACTTCTCCAATGTCATACTCACAATCCTTTATCTCCAGATCTCCTTCCATCATTTCACATACGTATTTGCTTTTTAGTTGAAAGATAGATTTTTTATAAATCATGTCTTTTTTATGATGGGAAGAACCCAATCTCCTTTGACTTCCTAATAATCATTGTCTGCAACAAACTCTTCTCCTTGGGGGTCACCAAGGTTGATAGAGCTACTCTCCATCATATGACTTGTTTCTTCATAATTACTTTCTTCATATTCATTGTCTAATATAATTTCAACAATTCATTTGTTGTTGCTTAAGGCTAGGTCTAAAGCTTCATCTTCACTAAGCTTAACATAATCTAATCTTCCCAAAGTCTCAATAAGCTTGTTATTCTTTCTATTTTTGCATTTATTAGCATAATGTCCTACTTCTCCGAATGCCCAACATTTGCAATTGTTTTTTCCTGCCGGACAATAAGCTAATTTCCTACAAATCTACATTTTTTAGGACTAGGTTTCTTATAATATTTTCTTTTATATTTCTCTCATCTTTGCTTATTAAAGCTCTTTTTCTTATAAAATTTTCTTTTTTGTCTTCTTTTAGGTTCTTTTCCCCATTGGTGCGGCGAATCCTAGCAAGTTAGGAATTGCTTCTTAATTCTCTTTTGCTTTTCGAGACCAAGACATTGATCATTGACCCATTTTCTTAGATAAGAGATTCTAGAGCCAAGGGTATCAATGACATTTGCTCGTTTCAAATATGCAATGTATTTTTCATTGATTATGGAATTTATAGGATATGGTAGTTTGTCGTAAAACATACCAGGATTGATTTCATTGTGCCCAATTTTGTAATAATATTGACTAAATTCAGCAATATAATTTTTCAGATATCTCATATCCCATAATTCTATGTTATTAATCTTTCTTTGCCATTCTCTTACTTCTTTTTCGGAATCAAGTTTAGCTCCGATGAACTTGGTTTCAATTTCTTTACATAAATTTTTAAATACTGCAGTTGGTGTCTCCATCATTCTTAAGGTATTTTTACCTTCTTCAGTTAATGAATCATATCAGTCAGCTACAATACCAAAAAAGCTCTGTTCGATGTAATTTAAGAAATTGGCAGTCGTCCATGTAGTATTTAAGTTTAAGACACTATTCATACATCTTTTCCAATGCTTAAATATTTCTTCTCTATTACGGGTTCCATCAATGTTTATGATACACCCTATTTGACTAATTGGAGTAAGGCTAAGTTCTTCGAAAGTTGTGGTTTTTCTTGGGACAAACCTAAAGAAAAAATTGGTTGTACGTCCTGCTGGAACGTATCTAGGTCTTAAGAAATGAGTATTTCTTCTATACGGCTCACCAAATTCTTCAGGTTTAGGAACAACATTTTTAACGATATTTGTTTATGTTTCATATAAGTCGATTTCTTCTCCGATTTCGTTAATATCATCTTCAGCAACTATTTTACCATATTTTTTATCTAGTTTTCTTCTAATTTCTTCTAAAGGTAATGCATTAAGGTCTTTTAATTTAATTAGATTCATCTGCTGATATATCTCTCCTTCTAATTGGACATTATTGGTCTCTTCATTATCATCAGATAAAATATCATGTTTATCATTAATTGCGCTCATTATTTTGTTTAATTCTTCCGAATTTTCTTCTTTCTCGAACATTTTTTTTGTAGTTCTTCAATAGTATACTGTTTATACTCCATCTTCTTTTTCTTTCATTTCAGTCGATTTTTTACCAGATTTTTTACTTACTTCTTTTTGGATTTTTATCTCATGCAAAGAAAATGGAATCTTGTTTTTTGGGTTTTGAAAAGGGTATTTATGCTGAAAAGGAGTATTAATACTGGGAGTAGCTTTTTCGCTATGCCTAACTTCGTTAATAAGAGAAAGATGAATAACCGTTAATTGATTCTTAATCTGCTTGAGCTCAGTCTTACTTGTAACGCTCGGGATTTTATCCCCTTCATTAAGGCGTTTACGCTATTTTATAGCGTTATAAAATAGTATTTTCGATAAGAGCGAAATAATATCGATTCTGCCTGTTTAAGTGCTACCTTTTAATGAAAAGAATATTCTTCCTATTTTATTGTTATGAATGATTATATCGGGAACTACACTGTGTAGATTCCCGAATATAATTGGATTGGACGAACCTTGAGACTAGTCCTGCAATTTATTGAATCAAACATTGGGTACTAATTACGAGGCGACAAGTGGATAAACTCGTATTAATTGCGAGGTGACAAGTGGATAAGCTCGTATTAATTACGATGTGACGACTTAATTATCCAAAACCAAAGAAAAAGGGGAAAAAAAACAACAAAAAAAAAACAAAAGGGCCGAAGCTCCTTTTGCTCGGGCAGGCCAGAAATCGTGAAGGGGGGGCGCCTCAACCCCTGCCCTGTGACACACACACACGCCGAAAAAGGGTGAGGAAGGCACCGATGGGGTCGCCGGCGGCCGGCGACGCGCGCCCAGCCGTCTCCCTGCCCGGTTGACACCCAATTCGAGTAGAGAGAGAGAGGCAGACGCGAGGGAAGGGAGCCGTGGGTCACGGTTTGGGGACCCCTGACCCCGGGCGACCGCCACCAGCGTGGCCACCCTCGCCGAACGCCGGCGATGAGGTGGCGAGCAGAGGAGGCAGAGGAAGTCAGAGACAGCAGCACGGCAACGGGAGGTACCGAGCCACATTAAGCCAACCCAAATCGAACCCTAAAACGGGTCATTTAGCTTAAATTCGAGGTGGGTTTCTTCTTCCTCCTAGTTATTGTTAATTTTGATGAAAGTTTATTGATTATAGTTCGTTCAGGCTGAATTGGAACTGATTATGAGTGACATGAGGAAACTGTAGCGTAAACTGAACGATACCTATATATTGGCCGTATTGAACAAAGTTTAACGATTTATCGATTCATATGAAGTTAGTGATTTATCGTCGATTTATATGAAGTTTAACGATTTATCGATTCATATGAAGTTAGTGATTTATCGTCGATTTATATGAAGTTTAGCGATTTATCGATTGATATGAGGTTTAAGGTTTAGCGATATATATATATATATATATAAACATGAAAAGTAGTAGTTTATCGATGATATGAAGTTTATCGATTATATCGATATAGCTTATCGATTTTAAGAAATTTATCAATTATACCAAGTTTAATGATTATATGTCATTTACCGATTATAGAAAGTTTAATGATTATTGATTATATAGAGTTTATTGATTTATATGTAGTTTATTCATTGTATAGAGTTTATCGATTATATAACGCTATCAAATACATAAATTTTATTGATTATATACAGTTCATTGTTTACATGTACTCATTATTTATAGTGTTTGCATAGAAATGATACCGTTATGAATGCTTATTTATCTGAATTCTAAGCGTTCCTAAATGTTTTATCGGTCACATGTTTCCATCGACTAGTCATTGGTAGTGTAATAACCTTAACTCATCAGATCGACGAGATCGAGTGATAAGCATGGGTTACATTGCATCAATTGGCTTCTTAGCGTAACCAACCCGGTGTTCCCTTCTAAAGTTTACATCGAACTTCAACTTCAATGTTTCAAAGTTCAGTGGCTATTGCTCGGCCAATAGGCAGAAGTTCCAAAGTGCAGCGTTCATAGCTCTGCCAGTACGCAGAAAATTCAAAGCTCAATGTTTTCTTATTCTGCAAAAAGGCATAAGTTTCATAGCCCACTGTTCATTGTTCTGTCAAGAGGCAGAAGATTCAAAGTTCAATGTGTCATAATTCTGCTAGTAGGCAGGAGCCTTGAGTCCAGTGTTTTATAGTTCTACCATAGGTAGAAGAGTTAAAGCTCATGTATCCTATAGGATTGTTCACAAGGTCAAACGAGTCTCTCAATTCATATGATGTTCATAAAACGTTACCCTTTAATGAACAAGCGTGCCAAGTCCAGAGGCCATAATGCTGTTTCCACATAATTTATATGAACTGAAATCGGCTTTATTGATGTATTGACCATCGCGTATAAAGTTTTGTGTTATAGTTGAGCCTTTGTAACAGAAATCCCAGCAAGGGATGTTTGTGGGTTATACCCCATTTGTCTTCATTGAAGTTACGAGTTTATATGAAGGATTGATGGTAAGTCCAAAGAGTATAATTAGTCTTAAAGTTTTCAGCCTTGATATAAATGCTATCTCTCTTGCATTGTGACTGGAGTACACTGCACGAGAGGTGAGTTCTTTAACGATATATGAGGTCTTCAAGAACAGGAATTACGAACAACGGTCGTAAGTTATTATTGCATTGAAAGTATCTGTTTAGGGGAGGGGGGTTATTCACTGAGCGACAATTGCTCATTCCCATCTATTTTGTTCCCTTCCCATGTTTTTGAAATAACAGGTGAAGGTCGGCCCAAGTAAGCCGGGATGAAGTCATTGCTGGCCTAGGAATTAGCGATGTGCTCGTATGTGAGCTGCAAATGTATTATGATGTCATGGTTTGTGATTTAAGTCCTTGTGTGCCTGTGTTGCATATCATTTAGAGTCACTTTGTATGGCCGTGTGAGCCACCATCTAAACTATCTAGGACTGTACTTTTAATTGTTCATTTGTTTAAACACCGAACTGTATTGGTTGTGGTGCTCCGGGCGGGTGGCCCATAGAGCTGTGAACTCCGACGGGTGGCCGTTGAGTTATAGTTAAGTCCTTTATAGTTGTTTTCAGTGCAGGGAAGTGATTGTAAGGCTTTGAGCTTGGGAAATGGTCATTTTTCAGGGAAAACTATGTCCGTTTCGTTCTAGGATTAAAAAAAAAAGAAAAAGAAAACCCTAACACTCCTAACTCTAGGGTTGGGGGCGTTACATTACTTTTAGCTAATTCTACTCTTAATTCTAAAACTATATCATTAATATAGTTTAATTGAGGTGCTACTGGAGAAAGACCTTCCGGTAAGTGAACAACATGTGAATAATTAGGACCAAGACAAGCAGGTGATGATTCAAGCATTAATCACAACTAATCACAGTTAATTAGCTTAACTAATCATTAATTAGCTTAACAATCTTAATTATTTTTGATCACGTGGCTCTAATACTAGATGAAAGAGGACAACAAGTACTACTAGTGAGCAAAATACCACATACACAATTTCAGGTTTTTCGAAAGTAAGTTTTTAAGAATTTGAGCTAAAATGTAAACATGGAAAGTTTAAGGGCTAAAAAGAAAACATAAACAGAGAACAGTTCCCTTAAAATAGTTTCAACAGAATATTGCTCATTTTAAATATATTCTAATAACATGGTCCCCTAATTATGATTTTCACACAAAGTGGGGTACCTGGCAGTGATCTTTCCCCAGATGCCTTCTATGAAAGGTATATCTATAGCAGACAATATTATTTTAGCCCATCACTTGCTCAAATATTATGAAAGAAGCTCTATTTACCCTCGTGTCATTATGAAGATTGACACCTGCAACATCCATGATGCTATTAATTAGACTGTTGTGGAAGCTACCTTAAATAATCTAGGAATTCTTGAGAAGTTTACCAAACTTGTTATGGCCCGCATCTCTTCTTCAACATGTTATGTAAATGTAAATAGGATGCCATATGATTTCTTTACTGGGGCTAGGTCTTTAAGATAAGGGTATCCTATGTCCCTTTATATCTTTGTTTTTTGTATGGAAGTACTCTCAAGAGGTTAGCTTTGGATGTAAAAAAAGAGAGACTTCAAATTTCACCGTCAGCGTGGTAAGACCAAGTTGTGTCATCTTGCGTTTTGCAGATGGTTATTATTTTTTCTGTAGGGATGATTTACCTTTAGTTCGGGTCCTTTAGGACTAATTCCAATATTTCTCAAGCATGTCAGGATTATATGCCAATCCTGATAAAATTGAAATTTATTTTGGTGGATGTTTAGTTTGATGTGCAACATAATGTACTTTTTCTTACTGGCTTTGTCAAAGGTTCCTTTCTATTTAGGTACCTAGCTATGCTTGCCTCTCTTCACCAAAAGGCTTGCTTATCAAGAATGTCAACCCTACATTAATAAAGTACTGATTCAGTATGTCTTGCCTGGTATCATTAGTTTTTGGTGTTTTGTTTTTGTGTTGTCTAGGTAGTCTGTTTGTGTGATTGAGAGCATGTGTAGGAGATTTCTATGTAGTGGACTCTCCTATTTTAAGAAAAGGGCTTTTATAAGTTAGTATAAGATTTATCAATCTTGGGCAAGTGGTGGTCTAAGTTTCCAAGAAATTTTGGCTTGGAATAAGAAGTTTTGCATGAGGTGGTTCTGGAAACTATGTGTGAGGTCTCAGTTTTCACAAAGTGGGCTAAAAATTATATGTTGAAGGGACGGTGATAGGTTTTGCTCTCAGGCTCACCCTTGGAATGCATAGAGAAGGAGGATGATTTTGTCCCCTAGGGATGAGCTTACACAAAGTTGGTAGTCTGGAGGTGAGCAAAAAGTGGTTATAGGAATTCTATGAGAGTAAGTTTAACATAAATAAGTGTTATGAGCTGATTTCAGGTGTGTGGAGTCATGTTTTTTAGTGGAAAATAATTTGGAAAATCTAGGGAATGGAGTAGATGTCAATTTTGTATGCTAGTTAGTTGTGTAGAACATATTGGTGGTTGGAGAATTGTTATTTAAGAGAAGTATTGTAATGCATTATGATTGCATCTTCTGGTCAGTAGCTAAGGGAGATTGTTACAATAATCTTGCTGTACTTGCCTAGTGACAAATAAGATTTTGAAGGAAATCTTGATTTGGTCTAGATGACCTATAAAATGTTGGTCCTCTAGGCATGAACTACGTTGGCATGCTAATCAGTGCAGTGGGCTTCTTAGCTAAGCAAATGGAGGCGGACAATTTTCATTGCAATAGTTTATGAGGTTAGGGCAAAAAGGATATTTAAGAAATTTCAGAATAAATCATAAGTTGGGATAGGATAATCTGATACATATCAAAACCCACTTGACCTTGCGCCAAAATAAGGAGATGACCCCATCTACCCAAAAAGTCACTTGACACCAAAGTACAGCACATAAGTTTACTTTATCATGATACTTCACCTAGCATACGGGTATAAAAGTTGATGATTTATGACTCATTGGAAAGATGCTCGAGTTTACTATTTAGATATGTAAATATTTTCACTTGATGTTAACATTTCAATTCGCTAAAGTGGCAAACTCTTTAGGTGCACCATCGTAAATTGTTGTCAGTAAATTTGCTAAATTTGGGTAAAGTTTGGCTCCTACCTAATGATTCCCAATTGATGCAGGTTCAAGTTTTCTTAATTTCCTAAGATTTTGATTTTAGCTCCATGTGCTAAAAATTGGCATTAGATTTCATTTGAATGATAAAAGACCAAAATTAAAAGGAGTGTGCATTATATTCGAATTGAAAAGGAAATGCCAAAATTAAAAGAAGTGCGCATAAAATCTACTTGCAGCTCTATTTGAAGAGAATATAAATGTAATCCTTGGCATTTCTCCTTATGAATGAATCTACACCCACCAAGGAAGAGGCCGCAAATGGCGGTGACCCCATTGGTGAGTACAACTCTCTAGAAGTTTCCTAAAAGAAAGAAATCCTGAAAATTACAACTCATGTCATTTATCATTATACTTGGCTTTTTGATTTATTTCTTAGGATATTTTGTAGGGCTCTCATTGGTCCACTTAGCCTAGTAATGTGTCAGCTTATTCCCTTATTTTGGGTGTTTATAGAACCATTTTCCTTAACGTAAAGACATATTTGATTGAATGAATTGAAGGGCTAGGGGGCCATTTCCTCTCTCAATAATTTTTTAATCTTTATCTTTAGTTTAGAGTGATAATTTAGAGTTTTTCCTTGAAAATTTCTCTTTGGTGGCTCGATGCCTGATCAGGGATGATCAAACACTTTTTTTATGATTACTAATTATGTTGTATGATTTATATTTTTGTGGACAATGCAAGATTGTTAGAATTTAATTATTTCTATTTTTATGTCGTATAATATTTCTAGGATACTCCTTTTCATTATTGAAAAAAGTAGTTCATTTGTACGATAGTGAGAGAGAGAGAAAAAAAGAGAAAGAGAAAGATATAGAAATTAGAGCAGAATTTACTTTTCTTTTCTTTTTGAAATCCCTTCTCTTAATATTTATTTAGTGTCTGTTGGAGAGTTAATAATTTTATATTACTCTCATACGGATAAGATTGGTATTAGAGCATTTTGATCCTACCTATATAAGGTTAACACTAGAAGTGATTATAGGGAGACAGGTGAACTCTTTTCTATCCTTAACGTTCACCAAAGACCCTCAAGAAGAACCACAAATATTAATTCCGTTACAATGGAACATCACCCTTCTGTGGTCAATTTGGCTAGACAAATTGTCAGTCTTTCAAAACAAATGGAAAAAGTCTTGACTTGGATTGAGGACCAATCTCATGATGATTATGGTACAAAAAGAGACAACCAAGAGCACTACAAGTCCTAATAACAAAAAGAAACCTCCACATATGGAGGAGTAAGAGAGAAGCCTAGATTATTTAAGGTTGAAGCTAAAGTAGACATACCATCTTACGATGGGTCTATTGGCGCTAAGAGACTTGATTCTCAAATTAACTAATTAGAAACCTATTTTACCTTCTATGGGCATAATGGTAAAGACAAGGTCTCATTTAGAGACTGAAAATGACAATCATGCCTTAGCATGGCAGAGTTCATATTTACAAACTCATAAAAAAAGAAGTAACTTAGGATATTTTCCTATATCTCATTCGAAAAGAGTTTTATATATGGACTATTTAAATAATCGATGGAGGTAGTGGCATAACTTACATAAAATGTGAGATGAATATGTGCAACAGAATACCACTGAGTTCAGATGTTTGATTATGGCATAAGAGATTTCAATGGATTCCTAAGAGACATTCATGAAGTACACCTCAGGATTATTACCACATGTAAACACTAAGATGTCAATTTATAATCCCAATAGTTTGTCTGGCATAGGCACAATAGCCATGACAATTAAAAAGAAAAATGGCCATGGAAATCGCTACATGGGCTAGGGTTGGGCTCATCAAAATAAACAAATTTTAATAATACAAGACAATTAAAAAGAAAAATGGTCGTTAATAAATCACTAGATGGGATAGGGTTAGACTCATCAAAACAAAAGAATTTTAAAAAGACTACATCAACCTCTTCCTCATCGACAATACTTAGTGCCAAAAGGTACTGTGACCATTGCAAGATCGAAGGTCATACTAAAGATAAATGTTGGAAGTTGTACCCAGAGTTGAACCTGAAGAAAATACGAAAGGGTAACCTACGATAATCAATCAAGAGGAAAGAGAAGACCCAAGCCTATCATTGATGGAAATACCAAAGAGTGTAGGTCCAAAGGTAGTAACCCAACCTAATAAACGAGAAGGATTATTTGAAAATTCAAGCAAAACAGGAGGTGACTAGTGCTATTGTGGGCATCAAAAGTCAAAGGAATCTCTTCTTCGAACAAATTAGTCTACAATTTGGGATTGTCAACGACCCCTCGTATAAAACTATACCCATTGGGTTGGATCCATAAAAATGTTAGGCACCAAGTCAATTGACAATGCACATTCTATTTCACTGTAACAAGTCAGTTTATCAATGAAGTGACTTATGATGTAGCTCCTCTTGATATATGTTATGCATACTTAGAAGTCCGTCCCTATGGGATTGAGATGTAACACCCGGTGCTGTTTTTATTAAAAAAAAAGAACAAACTGAAAAAATTACTGAAGCCCCTTCGTTTTCTCAGGAGGGGCGAACCCCAGCCCTGGGGCCAGGGCGGGGGGCGGCGGTGAGTCGGCGCTTGGCCGCGCCACCCCCGTGTCCCCTCTGTTTGGCCCAGCAACAGAGGGAGAGATGAGGGTCGCGAAGAGGGAGATGAGGCCGGGCTTTTAGCCCGGCGACCACACCCACCCACCAGCAAAGAGGGACGGCTGGGGGAGGTCGCCGGCGACTGGATGCCACACATGACCGTTCCCCCATGCCGGTAGACGCCCAAAACCGAGCCAGAGGAGGAGGAGAAAGAGGTTCAGGGGGGGAGGCTGCTGCGGGTTTCGACGGCTCCTCCACGGCCGGCGGTTCGGCAAAAGGGTGGTGACCGGCAGATGGAGAAGTAAGGGAACGACCCGAGCAGCATCGAGCCACCCAAATCGAACCCCAAAACGGGTCCTTCAACTTGGATTCGAGGTGGGTTTCCTCTTCCTCCTACCTATGGTTATTGATTGTTGATTATAGTTCGTTCAGGTTGAATCCGAATCGATTATCATTGATTTGAGGAAATTGTAGCGTAAATTGAACGATACCATATATATATCTATATGTTAGTCGTACTGAACTAAGGTTTATCGTTTATATATATATAGTTCATCGATTATATGTCGGTTGTCGATTAGGTGAAGTTATCGAATTTATATGCAATTTATCGATTATATAGTTAATTGATATCAAATTTATTGAGTATGTCAAGCTTATCGATTACATAGCTCATCGATTATATGAAATTTATCCATAGGTTTATCGAATATATACATGGATAAATTATCGATGTTAAGAAATTTATTGATTATATGAGGACATCGGTTTTAAAATGGTTAACGATTATATACATATACGTTAACGATCCAGTTCACCGAATATATAATGTTTATCGATTATATAGTTACTTAAGGTTTATTGATTATATAACGCTCATTGATTATGCATATTTATCGATTATATACATAATGTTCATCGATTATATATGCTTACTCAAAGTTTATTTATTATATAACGCTCATTGATTATGCATGTTTATCTATTATATAATTACTTAAGGTTTGTTGATTATATAACGCTCATTGATTATGCATGTTTATCGATTATATAAAGTTTATCGAGTATACGATATTTATTGTTTGTCTAATGATTATCGATTTTATGAAATTCTCGATGATACATAGTTCTTGAGTATATTAAGACTATTGCCTATATACGTTTATCGATCGTATACAGCGTATCGATTATATAGTTTACCGTATATCGTATGTTGATTATATGAAGTTTGTCAATTGTATATGATAGTCCAGGTTCATAAATGCTTAATTACATTATTGCTAAGTGCTCCTAATTGTTTTATCAGTCGCCTGTTTTCATCGACAAGTCATTGGTAACGAAATAACCTAAAACCATCGGATTGATCAACCAAGTGAGTCAGGTGACCGGTAAATAGGTTGATGGATAAGGGATCTATAAAGGTTATTTGCATTTTTAGCCTAACCAACCCAATACCTCCCTAGAAGTTTACATGTAACTTCAACTTGTATGTTTCAAAGCTCATTATTTGGCAGAGATTTCAAAGCTCAGTATTTCATTTTTCTGCTAGAAGACAGAGACAAAGCTTAGTATTTCATTTCTCTGCTGGAAGACAGAGACAAAGCTCAGTATTTCATTTCTCTGCCAGTAAGCAGGGGATTCAAAGCTCAGTATTTCATTTCTTTGCTAGAAGGCAGAGACAAAGCCCAGTATTTCATTTCTCTGCCAGTAGGCAGGGAATTCAAAGCTCAGTATTTCATTTCTCTGCCAGTAAGGAGAGGATTCAAAGTTCAACGTTTCATAATTTTGCCTGTAGGCATAAGTTGAAGTTACATGTTTCATAGCTCTGTTAATATGCAGTAGAGTCAAGAGAAATATGGTCAAATGAGACTCCCAGTTCCTATGATGGCTTGCAAAACGTTATACTTTTAATAAACAAGCATGTGAGGTTCAAAGGTCATTTTGCTACATTAATAGTAATAGGTTACCAATCACATGACGTAGTTATATGCCTCATTTTATGTTTATCGTTCTATGTTTTCTCACAGAAATCTATTCTTGCACATGACCAGCTACTGTGTGGTATAATAAAGATTGTATCGCATGAGACATGATGGTTGTTTTAGTGGCATTGCTAACTCCATATAGCTTATTACCTGACGGCATCTTTAACGACATCTTAACGACTATGTACGATTTACATTATATGAACTAACACCAGTTTCGCTAATGTATTAAGCATCACGTATAAGGTTTTAGCAATGGAGGAGCCTTTTGTACAGAGATTTCAGCGAGAGTGTTCATGGGTTCAACCCCATTGTGTTATTAACTTTATGAGTTCATATGAGTGACTCATGGAAAGTTCATCGGGTATAGCTACTCTTAAATGTAAGTTATGGGTGCATATGCTAATTTCTCTTGCATTGTGAGGGGAAAACATATTGTACGATAGGTGAGCCTTTCAAAAGTCGAGAAATTACGAATGACGGTTGTAAGTTATTATTGTATTGAAAATAATCTTTTAGGGGAGGGGGTTATCCACTGTATGATTTTCGCTCATTCCATTTGTCATTGTTGCCCTCCAGGTTCCTGAAGTAAGCCGAAATGGAGTTATTGCTACCCTAGAAGTAAAGTGATGTGCTTGTACGTGAGTTGCAAAGTGTATTATAATGTAATGATTGTAAATTAAGTTCTTGTGTGCTTGGTTTGTATATCATGTAGAGTCGCTCTGTATGGCCGTATGAGCCACCATTTAAGTTGTCAGGGTTGTACCCTTCGTTGTTCATTTGTTTAAACACTTAACTGCATTGATTGTGGTGCTCCGGGTGGGTAGCCCGTTGAACTGTGAACTCCGGCGGGTGGCCGTTGAGTTAGTTTTACTGTTGTTTTCAGTGCAGAGAATTAATTGTAAGGCTGTAAGCCTGGGAAAACGGTCAATTTTTAGGGGAAACTCTGTCCGTTTTGTCCCAGGATTTAAGAACAAAATGGTAACACTCCTGGCTTTAGGGTTGGGGGCGTTACATGAGATGTCATATATTATCTATGAGACGAAATATTTCAATTCACCAAAGAGGGAAGGAATTATCTCTTGACTGGTGAAAGGACAAAGCCAGGTGCTGATTTAATCATCGCATGTCAAGCCAAGTGAATGAATAACATATACAAGAAGTTTGTCTTACTATTTATACGACCTTATATAGATGAAGTGTCCATTGGACTTGAAAAACAATCCATAGGTGACGCTGTTAGGATGACCCAAGTGGCTATTGATAAGCTATTCCATGTTAAAAACAAAATGAGTTAGCGAAAATGTGCGGAGAATTTTTAGACCTCTTTTCCAAAAACATGGCTTACTGGCAAAGAGAGAAGTAGAACATGAGATCCAATTAATATCAACCTCATCGCCACTAAATTTAAGCATTTATTGTTATTCTATGGTGGAAAGTGAAGAGATGAGGAAACAAGTGTCTGAATTGCTCGAAAATGCAGTTATCAAACCAAGAAGTTCACCTTGGGATCAACAGTGGTTCGTGTTCCCAAAAAGGATGGTGGTTGGCATATGTGCATTGAGTACCTTGCCTTGAATAAGATCATAGTGAAAAATCACTATTCACTACACATAATAGATGACCTTCTTGATCAATTAAAGCATGCTCATTACTACACAAAGTTTGATTTGAAATCCGGCTATCACCATGTTAGAATTCGAGAAGATGACTCCTAGAAACGGCTTTCAAGACAAGGCAGGGTTTATATGAGTGGATATTTATGGCATTTGTGCTTTGTAATGTCCTTGCTATATTCAAGCGATACATGAACGATGTCTTGTGACCTTTTTATTGATCATTTTGTCATTGTTTATTTTGATGACATTTTGATCTACAATTGTACTTGGGAGGAACAACTAAACCATTTGAGAAAGGTATTTGAGTTACTGCAAAGCATTAACTCTACAATAATCAGAAGAAGTATGACCTTGGTAAGCAATCACTACTATACCTTGGTTATGTCATGGGTAATGGAGAACTGAAAAATACATTTAGCAAAAGTTATGGCAATTCAAAATTATCCTTGTCCAGCTAATATGATTGAAGTTCGAAGTTTTATGGGAGTGTTTGCGCAAAAAATGAGTTATTTTTAAGGTACTTTTACACCTATTTTATGTTCGTTTTAATCGTATTTTTAAGGTTTTAATTGATTTTATTTTGTTTTGTAGGTTTTGAATAATTTTGGAAAAATGGCGGAAAATGAGAGAAAAATGGTGAAAAATGTCGGAAATTGAAGAACCGTGTTAGACTGACTTGACCCGGTCCAAGGAAAATAGAAAAAACCGGCCCAAAATTTAAAAAACCCGGTCCAGGAAGCTATAGAAAACCGGTTCAGCTCTTTCCCCAGCCCTCCGTGCCTGGCACGTGACTCTCACATAAACCCCCCCTTCTTCTTCTTCGTTCTTCTTCCTCACGGTCCCCATCCCAGAAATCCCGAAACCCCCAACCTCGCCATCCCCATCCTCGCTCCATCTCCCTCTCTCTACCCCATCTCTATCTCTCTCTTCCACGACATCATCCTCATCCACTAGACCAGCACGCCACCTTCGTTGGCATCCATCTTCACCATCCACGACAACCCCCAAATTGACGGTTGTGAAGCGCTTGGGTTCGAGTATAAAAATGGAGCTACGACGCCATTGGGGGGATGAGGTAATTTTAGGGTTAGATTAGGTTCAATTTAAGTTTAGATTTAGTTTAAATTTCGATTTTATTTCGATTTTCAGAGTTAGGGTTTCATGAATTTCGGTTAGAGTTCGATGTAATTAGTCGTTAATCTATTAATTCCTAGTTGTAATTCACGATTTGGGTTTGATTTTACAAAAATCGCATGTTAGTTGTCAAATTTCATTCGAACCCCCTTCCCCTGATTTCGGTACTGTTCGAAGCAAATTTAATGAAGAAACCGCCATCTTTGGAGGAGCTTAAGGCTCGTTTCTGATCTTCTGGGTCATGTTCTGATGATAGTTGAATTAATTAGGAATACTGATTCTGGATTAATTAGTTTCAAGCTTTGATTTCAATTTGGGATTGTTTCTGGTTCAGTGTTTTGTTATTCTGGATGGAGTTTGCTATGTTTTGATTCTGTTTACCCTCACCCTTGCTTAGTTCTAAGTTCTGGTTTCACTAGTGTCGAGTTGATTATATCCTGAATTTAGTTGAGTTAATTTGCTTGAACATTGGTGTGGCTGCTGGGACAGTCAATGCTTAGAAATGAGTTGGCATTTGAATGATCTGAATGGTGAGGATGGTTTGTGATGCATTTTCATGCTTGTTGTCTAGCTTGCTTCAATGGATTTTGTTGGTTTTCTTAGCTGCAATAATGTCAAATGAAGGGCTACTTAGTTTAATTTCGTTAATGTTGAGAGACTAGGATGGTTTGTTTCGTTGAATGATTACTAATATGAGGTTAGCTAAATAAGTTGAGTTAGTGGTTGGTTGATCATTTGAAGTGAGTAGTTTAGTGCTTTAGTTCAAACAGTTTTGCCGATTACTAGCAGTTTGGTGGAATACTCAGGATTTGGTTTGGTTTGATTTGGTTATTAGAATGCGTTTAATAGCTTGGTTTAATTATCTAGGTTCCATATTTTCCTTTGGCTTACTTCACTTGTTAAGGTCCTAATAACTGCTTAAGCTGAAATTTTCTAAATCGAATATCTCCGTAGGTTTAGTTAATATTAGCTTCTCAATGACCTAAGTCTTTTCCATCGTCCCTGAGGACACGACCCTCAAGTACTACGACGTCAGTCGTACGCTTGCGGCTTTCCTTTTCAGTTTTTCACTCACTTAAAATTTTCCCTAACAGGGAGCTTATCAATACGTTAGGAAGTTTATTCAAAATTTCTCAATTATTAATGCTCATGTACGTGAGCTAACAAGGGTAAATCGATGCTTTGAGTGGACCCAGAAGCATGGGAAGACCTTTCTTCTCGTAAAGAGGAAGACATATGAGGTGCTTGCTTTAGCTTTGCTAAATACTCAAAAGCCTTTTGAACTAGAGGTTGATGTATCAGGATATGCAGTAGGTGTCATTGTGATGCAAGAAGGAATACTTGTTGCTTACTACTACGAATTGTTTCAAGGGTCTCAAAAGAATTATCCAACTTATGACAAAGAGTTGCTTGCTCTACACCAAGCCATTAAGCATTGGCTTGTGTGTTTGCTAGGCAAAGAAATCGTAGTTTATATAGGTTATTGACGCCTTCAATACCTTCAAACAATCTAATTTGCAACAGGCTCGTCACATGAAATGGATGACCTATCTTTAATAGTTTAACTTGGTTATAAAGTACAAAAAAGGAGTACAGAATAAATTGCGCTATACAATTTCTTAGCCACCAATAATTACACTTTGGTTTTCCACTATCATGAAAGTTCAACCTAGTATGCATAATGAATACATCAGTATGTATGATTGTGACCATTATTTCCATGATATAATGAATGTGGTGAAATTAGAGAAACCATCAGAGTTCACCTCGTGAAATGGATTGCTTTACAAAGCATCCCAACTATGAGTGAAATGGATTGCTTTACAAAGCATCCCAACTATGAGTTCCGGTGAAGCAAATCATATACAATGGATACAGAAAACTCCTACTTCAAAGGTGGCAGGTCACTTTGGAGTTAATGAGACTGTACAGAATCTTCAACGCTACGTCTACTAGCCTCGGATGCAATAAGATATGACATGCTTTATCAAAGCATGTGTGTTATGTAGCACTTCGAAGCCATCAAACTAGAAACTTGGACTTTCCACACCATTTTCAGTTTATAGTAGACCCTAGGATCATATTCATGGACTTTATGGGAGGTCTACCAACTACTAAATAAGGGTATGATTACTTTTATGTTATGGTTGATAGATTTTCCAAGATGGTTGTCATGATATTGTGTAAAAATACCATCATAGGAGAAGAAACTACAAAACCCCTCTTAAAATATATGGGTGCATTTTGGTTTCCAAGCTCTATTGTTTCAGATCACGATAGTCATTTTCTTAGAAGTTTTTGGGGATCATTGTGGTCTATAAAGGATACAGACCATTGTACATCTTTTGCAAGGTTATAATGCCAGATACCCAAAGAATTGGGATGAGAGTTCTCCATACTTACAGTTTGCCTTTAGCCGTGGTTTCCATAGCTCCACCAACAAATCACCCTTTAAGTATGTCTTGGTTACTTGCCACAAATTCCATTTGACATTGAGTTTACATTTGAGTCAACATCAAAGGAAGTTCAAGATAAGAATGGTCCAAAGAAGGCTCAAAAGTTCCTGGAAAGCATACGAAGGGTACATGATGAAGTGGAGAAATAGTTGCAAAGAGCTCAGTAAAAATATAAAGTTCAACATGTTAAACACAGAGTAAAAGGAGATTTCGAAGTTGGTGATCTTCTACGGTTACACTTAGGAAAAGAAAGGTTAAAATACGGAGGTAAGAAGTTGAAGTCTATCCATTGTGGACCTTTTAAGAACCTTAAGAAGAACAGGATAATGCTTGTCAGTTGAAGTTATCTAATTGTATGGGCATTTACTTTGTAGTAAATATTAAAAATTGAAAGCCCTTTGAACCATTCATGTTGGACAATTAATTGGGAGAAATTATGCCCTCAATGTAGGACTTAGAGAGTTCATAAGTTTATATTACTCCCATACAGATCAAGAGTTCATAAGTTTATATTACTCCCATACAGATCAACGCCTTTAGGAGAGAGATTGGATGGAAAGTGTTTATCTTTTAGTATCTCATGTTTTGGGGCTCTAATCTCACAATCACCTTGATTGTTTGAGATTTAATCCAAAGAGAAATTTCCATTGTTTTGGGTTCTCTTGAGTTATCGTTGATCTTGGGAGTTAAGGATCCATCCTCATCATAATAAGATAAATCTAGTATATTTGTTGTGTGAAAGCTAGTGATTACACAACTAAGTGGTGTACTCTGGTGCTCACCGTTGGAGTTTAATTCAAAAGGAAGATAGAACAATTAGTGTAATTAATTCTGGCGAGCAATCTTCATTGATTTTGTTGCCATTATTGCAATTATTCTCGACATAATTATGTTGATTTTCCTCCTCCAAATTAGCATAGTTCATGCTAATTTTTCTCCTCCAAATCAACCTTTATTATTCTTACCATTTTTGTTGTCCTCATCTCACTATAAACTCAGCCTCTTGCAATAGTTTTAGACACGTAGAAAACACAGTCCTCCTAAACTTTCTCCTAAACTCTTCATTCTGGGTAATTGATAAACGATCCTCACCGTTGTTCATTCCAGTACATCGTTTAGACAACTAACTTTGTGTCCTTGGAGATTGATTGCCCCCGAGTCCCCGGTGTGCAGTTGGGGGAGCAAATTCAGTTATAAGGCAGTGGTCTACCATGCCACGGCTTCACCTTCCATTCCAAATTAGATAAGTTTGTTTATTTGCTATTAGTCGATCCATTTATTTTTCTAACAATCTAAAACCGAATTTGCTTTATGACTAATGGCTGAATCAACAAACATGCTTGGTGCTTTGTCCTCCTTTTACTATAAATTTTTGCTTACTGAATATGGCGTTGATTATGTTTTAACTGCTAAAAAGTCTCCTAATGGATGTAAAAGGAGTTATAAGAAGCATAACAAGACCTATTGTGGTTTACACTTGTTTATATGGCCGATTCAATGTACTGTATCTATAGTAAGATGCAAAGTGCCATAAAAATTTAGGAGTCTCTAAAGTCTTGAGCAAGTTCATGAGTATGGGATTATGTGCTGAAATTTTAGTGAGGGTATGAATATTTGTGATATCTTTCAAGCCACTTGCTCACTGGACAAACTGCCTCCTTCATGGTCTAACTATGTTACCACCATGAAGCATAAAGAAAAGGACTTTAAACAAGAAGAACTGATTGCTCATATGGAAATTAAAGAGCAAAACTGAATTCAATCCAAGGGGAAGAATTCAGATCACTCTTCATTTGTTGGTAGTCTATTGAATCAAAGAATAGTTCAAGGTTTGATAGGACTAAGGGACCAAAAGGAAGGGACCAAACTTTCATGGGAAGAGGCACCAGAATAAATTCAAGTGTAACACCCTGAGTGTGGCTTAAAAGGATTTTAAGTAACTACTTATATCACAAAAGGTGCACATTCCTTTTCGGGAATCCTACTCTTACGAACTCCATAGTTTAAGCATGCTTGCTGTGGAGAAATTTTATTATGGATGACCTCCTGGGAAGTTTTCCATGCAGCATGTGATCTAGGATGAAGCATGCTGGAAAGGCTTATGGTAATTTGTGGGGCCAGTTGACGATCCTTGAATCCATTCCTGGTAATTGCCCATGACTTAGGAGGGGTCGGGGTAATGGGGGGCTTTACATCATGGGACAAGGATCCAACTGAAAGAAGTTTGAAGACAAGTGCTATGTATGTGGCAAGTATGGACATCCAGTGAAAGATTGTCGTGAAGGGTATGGACATGACGGTAACCAGTCCAAAGAGAACAAAGTCCAAGTCAATCTAACTGAAGATGTCATTATTGTTGTAGTCTTAGAGGTAAACATGGTAAGCAACTCGGTCGAGTGCGTGGTCGATTCTTGAGCCACTCGACACATATGCAGTAATAAGGACCTTTTCCATGAGTATGAAAAGATGGTTGAAGGTGAACGTGTGTTTATGGGTAATTCTACCTCAATATCTATCCTTGATAAGGGTAAGGTTTCTCTTAAATTGAATTCTAAAAAAATTCTTTCACTTCAAAATGTACTTCACACTCAAAATATTCATCGAAACCTTATTTCTATTGATTTTTTAAATAGGGCTAGAATTAAAATTACTTTTGATTTTGGAGAAGTTATAGTCACCAAGTGTGGTGAATTTACGGGAAAGGGATTTTGCAATAGGGGTTTTTTGGGCTTGATCTTGTTGCTAAGAATAAGATGAAAGCTTCTGTTGCTTGTATTGGTGAGTTTATATCTTTATGACATGCTAAATTAGGGCATGTGAATAGTGCATTTATAAAAAGGCTTAAACAATTAAGTTTAATTCTTGTATTCGACAACTATGATTTTAATAATACGAAGTATGTGTAGAGGCTAAACACCCCAAGAACTGCTTTAATAAAAATGTAAACCGGGCCTCTAATTTACTAGAACTAATTCATAGTAATCAAGGTGACTACAAAAACGCCATGAGCAAAGGAGGACAAAAGGTATTATATCACTTTTATCGAGGATTGCTCTAGGTTTACTAAATTATATGTTTTAGTAGAAAGGATGAGGTCATAGACAAATTTCGGGTTTACAAACATGATGTAGAAAATTAGTTGGACTGAAAAATTAAGAGAGTTAGGTCTGATAGAGGAGGAGAGTACGATTACACATCCCTTAAGAAATATTGTGAAGAATAAGAGATTGTTCATAAATTGATTGTCCTTATATCCACAACAAAATGGTACAGCTGAAAGAAATATTAGGACACTCAAAGACATGATGAATGATATCCTTATCAGTTTAGGGATGCCTACAAATATGTTGGTGAAGCTATGTTATATGCATGTTATGGTTAAACAGAGTTGCACACAAAAGACTAGACAGAACTCCCTTTGAGTTATGGAGTGGTTTTGCTTGTAACCTGAAATATATTAGAATGTGGGGGTGCTTGGTCAAAGTAGAACTTCCTGATTTTCAAAGAAGCAAAACTGGTCCTAAAACTATTGATGCTATTTTGATTGGTCATGCACATAATGATGTTGCTTGTAGATTTATTCTAAAAAATGGTTCTGGTTTTGGTGCTTTTAAAGAGTCTAGAGATGCAGGATTTTTCGACATATATGTCCTATGAAAACTTCTACGAACAAATACTTACTATTGCATCTACATCAAATGCTGATATTACTTCATCTAGTAATTTGGACCAAGAACTTAGAAGCAGTAAAAGGACTAGAACTAAGACTAGCTTTGGACCTGACTTTCACTGCTTTCTTATAGAGATAGGCATACTAAACAAGCAAACTGTGGATGTGTACGTCATACAGGAGGATCCAAAGACTTATAAGGAAGTTATGGAGTCCACATATTCTAGTTTCTAGAAAGAGGCCATTAATATGAACGCAAGTCTTTGGACTTTGACTGAACTGTCTAGGGGTTGCAAAACAGTTGGGAATAAATGGTTATTCAAAACAAAATTGAGAATTGACGGAATCATAGATAAATTCAAAGCTAGACTTTTAGTTTGGTGGTTTAACCAGAAAAAAAGTATAGACTACTTTGATACCTATTGTTTTGTAACTAAGGTTGCTACCATCCTTGCATTAATTGCTATTACATCCACTCATAGTCTTACTGTGCACCAAATGATGTTAAAATAGTGTTCTTATATGGTGATCTTGTTGAAGAGATATACACGAAGTAGCTAGAGGTCTTTGTGCTTCATAGATAAGAGCACAAGGTATGCAAACTTGTCAAGTCTTTATATTGACTAAATCAAGCTTCAGAGCAATGGTATGAACAATTTTGACTCTACTTTTGCTTCTAAGGGCTTTCATGTCAATTATTCTAATGCATGCGCATGTTCAAAAGTCGATATGCATGGTTGTGTAATCATTTGTTAATATATGGATGATATACTTATTTTTGGTACAAATTTGGATGTTGTTAATTCTAGTAAGTCCTTTCTTAGCACATGTTTGGACATGTAAGACTTGGCAGAGGCAGATGTTATTCTTAGCATTAAAATAACTAGGACCAAAGGGGGGTATAAGTCTTAACCAGTCTCACTATATTGAAAAAATACTTAGAAAGTTTGGCTTATTTGACTGTACATCGATAAGGGCCCTCTATTATCCTAATTTTCATTTGAAAAAGAATAAAGATGACAGCTGTTCACAAAGCAAGTATACCAAGATAACTGGCAGTGCAATGTTCCTAATGAATTATACTTGTCTTGATATCGCCTGCGATGTGAGTAGATTGAGTAGAGATACACAAAACCCCAATAATGATCATTGGAATTCTCTAATTAAACTTTTGAAATATTTAAAAGGGACCATTAATTGGCAACTGCATGTTGCAACCTATTCTGATGTGTTGGAGGGTTACTATGATGCTAACTAGGTGTCTGATGGCGATGAGATTAATTCAACCAGTGACTTAAGTGTTTATTTTTGCTAGTGGTGCTATATCTTGCAAATCATCCAAGCAATCTTTTATTGCTAAATCAACATTGGAATATGAGTTTACTGATTTAGAATTGGCAAGTCATAAGGCAGAGTGGCTAAGAGGCCTCCCAGAAGGCAGATACACCACTGCGGCCGAAGCCAATTCCATCAATATCTATGCATTGTGACTCATAAGTAGCCTTAGGAGTGGCTAACAACCAAGCCTATAATGAAAAGAGGAGGCATATTCATCTAAGGACCAAAATCATGAGAAATATGATAACTGATAATGTGATATCATTTGAGCATGTGAAATAAAAAAGGAATCTTGTAGATCCTTCAACCAAAGGTCTTTGTAGAAGTAAACCTGGGCAAAGCTAACTAGACACGATTACGGACCCAAAATCGATACGAAGTTAAGTGAGTTTGGGTATAATTTTCAACCCTTTTAATTGAATATGTTAACACGTTCAACCTATTTAATTAAATGGATTAGGTTCAAGTCAAATTCTCGACACGAAAAGGTACTTGTTTAACTCGTTTAGTTAAATTGGTTAAACAAGTCAACTTAGCTTTCCATTTATCATTTATCCGTTTATCTTTTTATTAGATAATTAAAAAATACAAAAATGAAAAATAAATCTGCAAATGTGAATTATGATGAATCTGGGGAATTTTAGAGAGTAATTGTTTAATGTGGTATGCAAGCTTAATTTTAAGACTATGTAGTTACATATTAGTTGAAAATATTAAACGAGTAAACAATTAGGTGACTGAACCCGACTGGTTTATCTCAAACGGGTTAAGCGGATCAATCCGTTTAAAAATTAAATGGATATAAGTCAAGGTTTTCCAACCCATTTAATGAACGGGTAAGGTTCAGGTTGAGGGATTCTTAACCCGTTTAGATTCAAAACGAACACGAACACGAAATCGAGCCGACTTGACCTATCTCTAGCTCTATGCAGAAGTGAAGTGTTAGTGTTAGCAGAAGGAATGGGATATAAGCCAATTGGGTAAGTAAATCATGATGAATATCCATCTTAGATGAGATATGTTCAATAGGTCAAATGAAATCACGAAACAACTCAAGATTCTATACTACAACCCATTCTTATGAATAAAACAAGATTCTATACTACAACCCATTCTTATGAATAAAACAAGTAGGATTTTCATATATTGTCAATTGTATTAAGGATGAACCTCTGGTTTTTCGTGAGTCAATAGCCTTAATGGTGGTATATGACAATATGCACTTGATGGAAGTCACTTATGTGAATGTGGGGGTCGATGCCTGCCCTTTGCGAGAGTTTTTAGCTAAAGACTCACTAGAGCGTTCATGAGAATCCAGGTAGTGGCGTAGGGTCTATAATGCGTCAATAATGTGCGAAGATCTTTGATTTTAAGGGAAAATGAGTGGGATAATTTGATCTTTACAAACACCATTTGGGTGCAAGATTTTCCCACCGTTACGGATATAAGATAGACTTGTAAACATTAAATACTAATTCAAGTCTAAAAGACATAGGTATATGTACATTTTTCCTTCTATTACCCAAAACTTCCAGTTTTCCATTTTCACTTCATTCGAATCATGTGGGGGAGTGCTGGAATTTGATTCAAAAGGAAGACAGAGAAATTAGTGCAATTAATTTTGGCAAGTAATTGCCACTGATTTTGTTTCCATTATTGCAATTATTCTCAATATATTTATGCTGATTTTCCTTCCATCAAATTAGCATAATTAGTGTTGATTTCTCTCCACCAAATTTGCCTTTATTATTGTTGCCATTTTTGTTGCCCTCCTCTCATTGTAAATTCAGCCTCCTACATTCAAACGTAGAAAAACACACTCCTAAGCCTTCTCCTTAACTCTTCATTCTGGGTAATTAATCAACGATCTTCATCGTTATTCATTCCAGTACATTGTTAGGGCAACGAGTCATATAGCCCTGGAGATCAATTGCTTATGATCCCAATGTGCAGCTGGGGGAGTAAATTTGGTTTGAGGGCAGTAGTCTACAACACCACAGCTTCACCTTCCATTCCAAATCATATAAGGTTGTTTATTCCTATTAGTCGCAACCTCTATTTTTCTAACACTTTCATGGTCACATCAACTTGTACTCTATTTTCTTTGGGGAAATCAATATAATTATTTATCCCTTCCCTTCTAAAACAATAATTGGAGTACGATGGTACTCCAATGAGTATCCAATAAAAAGCACATGACACATAACACTATTCACACTACTCTAGTTTGAGTTAAAATGAGACACAAGTTTCTTTCAAATAATATGCACTCTTTTTTTTGGTTCCAAACGTTTATGGGACAGCTTAGCTGGTAAGACATTAGGACTGGTCACAAGTTTGACTCCCATTAGGACTCTTGAAGGTTTTCTTATCGTTAACTTCAGGGTCCTTAGAAATTTAGCCAAGGTGTGGCTGCTCGGACACCTGACATCAAAATGTTTTCTTTTAAGTCTTAATTGTAGCACTCCTACCCCTATCCCTAGGGCTAGAGATATTAGTGACTTCTTAAATCTTGCAAGAAACAGATAGAATTTCGCTTAAAAACTGACCATAACTTAGGCTTATAGCCTTACATTAAGTGCTTGTAATAATGAAAACATAAAGAATATGTCCTATAAGCTCGACGGCTACACGTCGAAGATCACAACTCCACGGGCCACCCGCCCAGAGTACATGAGTTATGAAGCTAAATAAAAGAAAGAAACAAAAGACACAACTCAACATATTACACGCCCGGAGTACTGGGGCTACATCCTAAAACCAAAACTCAACTCCAACCAACAAGACAACTGAGTATTCAGACAGTTGGCTCACATAACCATTCAGAATGACGACCAGATAGTGCAATAAATGACCCAAGCAATTGAGATTACATACGCATAAATACTTAAGAAACAAACGTGATACAAACTCATGATCTAACATATTCATACATTTGAATCCTTTTACAAAGCATATGAAAGATCTCGACACAATTTATGTGAAATGAAGACTTCTACCTGCCATTTCAAGAACCTGGGGGAAAAGTAGAATAGAGAGGAGGTGAGATATTACACGCTTAGTGGATAATCTTCATCCCGAAAAATAAAGCAGTTGCATACAATACTTTAAGTAGCACTCACCCAGAAATTAGTATTCAATAGCAACATATTAAGCATACAAGACTATCCACATCCAATAACACATTAATGACACCCCAGAGCTCGAAGGCATCCCTTCCTACCTTTAGTTCAATGCTCTAAGCCTTGCCCTTGACTAGCCTCCAAAATGTGTACGTTAGTAGTGATAGCCACGAATTATTCTTACCTAACATCAACGTATTAAGCATACATGACTCCGATAGCAAGCTATCTCATGCTAAGACGTAGGCATTAAAGAAAGTCAGTCGTTTGGTTCATAGTTAACGCTTAACATTAAGAGTTAAGTTAGAATTACAACTGAAGTTCGTTTGGTAAGAGAATGAGATTTAATGCATAAAAAGACAAGAATCTTTACTTAAACCAAGGTAAGCACTTATAGCAACAATGTTTCCCCTGAAAAGTCATTTGGAATTCAAGAAAAGCCTCTTTGAATAGTACGTGCACTTTTCCAAACATTTGTACTAGTATACTCCTTAAACGAGGAGTTTTCAACTCATAATAAGTAAGAAATCACTATCTAGATATTAGATTCACATGGTAGTACTCTCTTCAGGTGAGTCTTATAACTCACGACTCATGATATCCTCAGGGCTTCTCATAGTTAGCGACATTTTAACCTCATCAGGGTCTACTAGGGTTCTCACTTCTGGGTCTGCTCCATAGGAATTAGAGTATTCGTATACCGGGTCTGCTCCCTAAATTGCATCCAAACAATTAGCATTGTCCTCCTAACCCAAAACATTTCAGAGGCATCTCACTTTCAACACGTTTATCATCAAATTTCCATTGTATCATAGTAATGGCATTTCCATTCTCAAGAAGGTTGAAATGCTTTAATAACATCAAGTCGACTTATGAAAACATATACCCATTCATTTTGGCGAAGCACGCTTTCAAATACATTGCAAACATATTTATTTGTAACCCAAATTGCTTTCCAACTCGACATCTCATTTAAGTGACCACTAGAAACAATTAAAGACACATTTTAAGCTCGAATCAACTTGTTAAAAAAAAGTGAAACATTGCTTTTGTCACGTAGCAAATCAAGGGCCCCCTATGCTATAGACTTGAAGAACTCAACCAATCAAAGCCTCACTGTAAAAACCATTGCGCATGTTTAAGACGAATCAACTGAACAAGGCTCATACTTGATAGACCATTTTATAAGAGGTTATTAAACGCACATGCAACATTGAACAATTAGGGCCACTATAATTAGGCATGAAACTCAGCCCATGACACACACACACACACACACACAACATATAATCCAACAAAAAGGGAGGCAAGGCTGAATTGGGGTAGCCACTGCCCGATTTACAAAATCGGTCCGTAGCTGGGCCGAGCTACTAAGCCAGCCAATGGATCCCCCTCTTCCAGCCTGTTCTCAAGCAAAACACATGCACAAAGACAACGATAAATCAAGTTTCACAACCTCAGGGTTTATTCATACGATAACATGTATCGTGTGTATAACGTGACAATAACGAACATGGTTGAAAATGACATTGAAAGCCCACTTACCAAATCATAACCATTACCATTTCATCACTCAAAAGTCCCAGCCTCCCTCATCAAAAAACCACTCCAATTTCCTCAAATTCACATCAGGAGCAACTTAAATATTTCAGTCACTCATTCTATCCTTCGATTCCTCCAAAATTACACAATTCACTTACAACTCAAACTTTCACAATTCCACCAAAATTCATGGCCAAGCAATAAAACCTTTTGAAATCAATTAATAAGTCGAGGGATTGAGAATCACCCGCCTTGAATCCAAGCTAAAGGACTCAACTCTTAGGTTACATAGGCTGATTTAAAGTATTATCATTTTGCCTCGTGGCCTGACCGTGCTTTTCTGCTCGCCCCTCTCGCATTGTTGTAGCCACACAATTCTCCTCCTCTGCTTGCACCGAGCTGCTGCTTCTCTATCCTCCTGCTTCCTCCCTCTCTTGGTCTCACTTTATCTCTTTGATTCACCCTCTTCCTCTGGCCCAGATGGTGCAATCGGTGGAAGAGTGGGTGGAGAAAGCAATTGGGGCATTAAGGTTGAAGAACAAAGGTAAGTGTGCGTTCTGTCGTGTCTTTTTTTGGGGGGGGGGGCAATTTCTTATATGCTCCCGGGAGCACATACTCTCATTATATATATATATATATATATATATATATATATATATATATAT
>JACYFF010002017.1:1149222-1230119 GCA_017589665.1 Selenicereus undatus | reverse complement strand
GGAGCATGTACTCCCAGGAGTATAATAGACGTATTGGGCGGCGGGGGGCTAAAGGAGGAGGACGCCTGGCAGCTTCAATTAAATCATCCCCTTTACCCTTTTTTTTTCTAACCCAAGTCACAAAATACCTAGGCCTAAAAGACACACCCGCAAGTGCTAGTATCAGTTGGCGTCGGTCAATTCCGTAATTCCCGCTCCGTTTAACTCTCGACAATTTACTAATTTTACGTGTCTACATAATAAGTCATGAAATTTCAAAACTAACCTTAATAAAATTATTCACTTTAATAAACACATAAATATTAGCTTAATTTTTAATTCGCCCACTAATTTCACATAATTATGTAGTAAATCAAGAAAATTTATAAAACTACGTCACATGAATTGTTATATTTAATTGACACGTAAAATTTAGTCTAACATAGCTAATTTAATAAAAATAGCTAGTAAAAATATTAATCTAAACAATTTGCTCGAAATTAGAATCCTTGACCTAATGTTGGGTGGATGTTGGCCCAAAATTCATTTCATGTGGTGGTGTTGTGATTCACCCAAAAGCAAAAGAAATCAGCTCATTGTTCAATGCTTAAGCATATCATCATGTATTGCATTTGACTGGCTTGACCTCAACATACTAGTGGCTTGCATTCTGGACTTCCCCACGGTCAGACCGTGGCAAGGGCCAGGATCCGTGGCAGGGGGAAACTCTTCATGCACTCCATTTTTTTGTAATGGTTTTTTTATGAATGCTAGCTATTACTCTCAAGCATTATGGCTACAAGTTATGACTTTCTTTATGAGTTTTTATGTGGATGTATCAATTCAACATTCATACACTATTTTTATGAGCCTTTATTGGAGAATTATGGCTCAATCCTTGACCTCTTTATCCTTTACTATGAGAGTTCTAATTTGGGACTTCATAAGTTGGGCTCTCTCGTAGGCATTTTTGTGTGGACAACTTTGAGGCATTTTAGGCATTTGAAAGCGCCTTCTGACACTTTATTTTTTCTAGCTATTTGTTATGAAGCGTTTTGTGAGTCGTCTTTGCATCTTCTCTATTCTTTTATTTTTCTCAATTTATGAGAGATTGTTTAAGTGATTTTGTAATCAATTTACTGATCTCTTCCTTAAAAGTTTGCTTTGAGATAAATCTTTGTACTCACTCATATTATAGCCGATTTTGTGCCGTTATTGCCGCCTGTCATTTTATCTCTATTTGGATTTTCACGTAAAAATCATATGCCTATCATTATTTTGTTAATCTTACTTTTAGATACTCAAATATCTACATCTTTTATTGCTTCTGCATATACCTATATTCAAATTTTCAAATTATTTTTCTTAACTATAAATAATCTCCCTGGATTTATAAGTTTGTGGATTCATTTTGCTCTTGTGTCTTGACGTGTGACGATGGAACCCGTTGTGGCACGAGAGTGACACCTATCACAAATTCGCCAATGGGCATCAGTGCCTCATCACTCGTGTCCTATTTCTATCCACAGGACACCCCTGAGTGAGAAGTGAGAACCAAAGGCAAACAAAAACAAGGCCAAAAAAAAAAAAGGAAAAAAACAGAGAAGGGGCGAACAATTTATAAAAACACAAAGATTCTAAGAAATAAAGGTTCAGGTGGGCGTTGGGATTGTCAAGCCTCTGTAAACTTCGGCTCTATTTTCCACCGTCTCACACTACCCCATAAGGTCGAGCCGGTGCAAAACTCTAGGCAGCTCCTATCAACTTCCTCTTCCAGGTGTTCTTCCTTTTCTATAGTAAATGTTAATGTTAATGTTAACGTTGTTGTTCAACCTTCCAGCCTTAAATTCCACCCTGTTTTTGTTCCTGTATTTAGCTTCTGAGTTATGATGCTTCATGCTAGTGTTTGCAGCTAGCTTAATTTTAAGTGTATCCAAGTTGTTATTAGATACTTGGGTCGAATTTAGCCTACATTGGTCTTTGTAGAATCTTGTGGTGGTTGTGAATTCCGTTAGTTTGGGTTGTCTTGACGGCCATGAATATTGTTGAATGTTGATTTGCTAGTCATTTTGTGTTGCTGTAGTTCTTTTCCAGTTTGCTTGAACTTGAAGGATGGTGTGTTGTGTGAGATGAAAAATGGGAATTGAGTGACCTCGCAAATTAAGGTGACTTTAGAAGATAGTAGCCAGAATATTGAAAAATGTTCCTTGTAGTCATCCTAAAGAGGATCTGTAATAAGAAGCACATTTGGTAAAAACAAATCACCCTTTTTTTCATAGATGGAAGACAGTTGCGATAGAGAAACGCTGCGTCTCCATTCATTTGTAGCGCTCCATCAAGTTATGTGAGCTGTAAGGATTCTTCAAATATGGCTTTTGTAATAAAGCTCATCAGAATGTGCAACTTACTTCACTTCTGTTTGATAAATGAGTGAATCAATGTAAAAACTCTTATCATTTGCCAACAAAGACTGTGAAATCATTTGATGAGGATTATCCCTCCTTTGGATCAAATAGGCCATTATGTTTGCTCATGGGTTCTGAGCAGATTTGGCAGGCCAATCCTGGGGTTAATTCATCATATAACACTTCATTTTTAGTTGTCTAAATGGTAGACTAAACATCAGTGTTTATGGGTTAGTCGGAGGCAGCCCTTCTCCTTTTTCTATTATTGGAATTTGGGATTTTGGTTGGTAGCAAAGAGAAATGGACATATTAAGACTTTGTTTCTTTTTGTTGTCAAGAGTGGTGGGAGACTAGGAGTGGGAAGGAATGTCATAACGTGCCTGACTCAAAATCTTCTTCATGGAATTATTTGAACTTTTAATTAACCAAGCTTGAAATAAAAGGGGAAAAACAGTCATTCCGCCCCCCCTCTCCTTGCATCCTTCTCTTTTTCCTTTCGTTTAAATTTCTTTCTTTTTTTAACTTTCCTAAGTCCAAAGAGAGCCTTTCAGTTTCTCATCCAGTCATCCTTTTTTTTTTTTTTTGGCAAGTCTGTTTGCCTAGCATGCCGTTTTGAATATCTTAAAGATTTCGCTAAATGCATTTGTCAATCTCTATCGTAGTGACCCTTTCAGTCACCCTCCACCGAAATCCATCTCCCTGATGTTGTTTGCCATATTCATATGGAAGTCGCCCATGGATCAACATAAGAAAATTATAGTCCTCTGCTTTGTTGGTTAAGACATTTTTATTGTGTCATGAATATACTAAGGAAGACAAGACTGAGGTGATAGTAATAGAGATTGTTTAAATTATATAAACTTTCAGTGTAGATTACATTTATGATAAGTACCATACTATTTGGTCCATTACTGTTGAAATGTACCTTTTTGAGTCAAAAAACGGTGCAACATGTCATATATTGCACCAGTCATATTCTGATCAATTTTGGTGTCTATCACTCAATGTTGACTGACAGTCCCCCCTCCCCCCGAAAATATAAAATGATATCGATTTTGGCACATCAATACACAAATCAGTGCATTCCATTCCAATGAAGAAAAAGCAAATCAGCACGATGTTAGCTGCTTTGATGGAGAATAGACTAACATCAATCAAATAGAAAAACATGGTGAGAAATTTATACAATTTCTGTTTGGCGTCTATAGAAATGAATAACAAAGTGATTATTTACTTGTGATTGTGAAATGAATAACAATAAGGTAAAAGATAGATTCAGTAGAATTCAAATTAGGTCAGAATTGGAATATTATTGCTTAAAGGTCTGAAACGTTGGATATAAGTAAAATCATATAGGTGTGGAGAGTTGTCTTTTACAGATTTAGTAGTACAGACAAAGATACACCCTTTTTTCTCTCACTGTCATGAGGTGTTGATGAATGTCGATCAATATAATGAGGTGTTGACGAATGCCAATCAATGTCACGTGTTATTAAACTTTGCCTATGCATCTTTCTCTCTGTGTCAGCACTCATTTCATCATTCTGATCTTAGAGATTGTGGGGGAAGTGAGAGCTCGGAGCTAACAAAGGATGGCCGAGGAGAAGGCTAAATCGGGAAGTGTGGGAGTATGGCCTGCAGTCAAGCCTTTTGTGAATGGAGGTGCATCTGGAATGCTCGCCACCTGTGTCATTCAACCCCTTGACATGGTTAAGGTACCAATCATCTTAATTCTCAGTTATGCTGTTTCTGATGTCTGTTGCGGACTTTGAAGTATCTTTGACCTTGTAATACCTTTTTTTTCTTTTAATTGTAATTGGCACTTTGATTTTTACCAAATGAACATTTGATGACACTGCACATCCCATCCCCCCCTTGGGTTTATTCTTGTTCCTTTTCTTTTTTTTTTTTCAGGTGAGAATTCAATTGGGACAAGGGTCTGCAACTCAAGTGGTTAGGATCATGCTTCGAGATGAGGGTATTCGTGCTTTCTACAAGGTAAGTCTTTTCCTGCTCATCGTCACATTTATGTTTTTTCCTGCATTTGAAAGAACATAAAAAGAAATGTTTGTAAATTGTGATGCAGAGAGTTACATGATCATGTGAGATCATGGTAGAATTGAAAATTTAACTATATGTAACAATGTGAGCAAAGCTATTATTCTGCTTCCGTGATTTACAGTTTGTGTCAAATGCTAACTAGCAATTTCTGTTAAGCTTTATCTTCTGCTGCTCTGTTTCCTCATTAGCCAACTTTAAGTGGGTCCCAAATTCTGACCTCCTACAACGGTTTTGGGTTTGCACTTATGGATGAGACACCATTTATACTTCCAGAGTTTGCCAGGCATCATCTTCCTTGGTCTGTAACATTCTATTAGATTACTTCTCCTGGTCCCTAATTCATGGTTCAGCATGGCTTTTACTAGTGATATAAGCTTGAATGGCATTTTATTCATGTTTCTCACAGTTTAATTTGAGCAGGGTCTCTCCGCAGGTTTGCTGAGGCAAGCAACTTATACAACGGCACGTCTTGGGTCTTTCAGGTTAGTATTCAATCTTTCAGGTTAGGATGAGTATATATTTTAGTGTAATGCTATTCTGGGCCAGCCTAAAGCTCTATCATTTGCTCAAAACTTTGCTTACTCGGCCATGGGAATGAGTTGCATATTTTGTGTTTGTTCAAAGCTAAAGGTTGTCCTGAAGTCTATGACTTGGTTTTGTTTGTTGTCAGTGACTGCAAACTTTATGTGGTCACTAATTGTGCTTCTAAAGCTCTTAGTATGATGGTGATTAGGGTTAGGTTGAGATTAATTATATATCGTGAATCATTCTGCCCTAATTGATTTGTGCTTTCAATCTGTACGATATCAACCTCTTACCTCTCTCGGATTTTTTTTGGGGGGGGGGGGGGCGGAATATATGCTAACTTATGTCAAAGTTATTGAAAGGAACCGTATTACTATTCCTTTCTCCATTTTCAAGTATAAATTCCTTTTTGGGATTGTCCAAAGGAAAGTTATCAAATCATTGAGGAGTTTTTTTGACTATGTCTTAGGGTTTTGACAAATAAAGCAGTTGAGGCCAATGATGGAAAGCCTTTGCCTCTCTATCAAAAGGCTCTGTGTGGTTTGACAGCTGGTGCAATTGGGGCATGTGTTGGGAATCCGGCAGACTTGGCATTGATTCGCATGCAAGCCGATGCTACCTTACCAGAGGCTCAAAGGCGACATTACAAAAATGCTTTTCATGCACTCTATCGCATTGTTGCAGATGAAGGAGTTTTGGCACTTTGGAAAGGTGCAGGCCCTACTGTTGTAAGAGCAATGGCACTAAACATGGGAATGCTTGCCTCTTATGATCAAAGCGTTGAATTTTTTCGGGATTCTCTTGGTTTAGGAGAGACTGCTACAGTGTTAGGTAGGTTCCTGTAGCACTCTGCTGATAATATATAGTTCCTGATAACTATATGCTTCTACCAACCACTGTTCTCACTCTTTTCTAATCAAGAAGAAAGCCACTCAAAACTATTTGATTGATTCAGTTATTAAAAAAAAAAAAGGACGAAAAGAGAGATTTGCTATTGGGCACCAATTTTCGGGCAAATGCAATGGTCCAGCTAACCAACCTTCAAATAGCAATCTGTAAGATTTGCATTTACTGCCTTAAACTAATGGAATGTCTCTATATCATATATTGAAGGATGAATCTTACTGCAATTGTCCTATATAGTTCTAAATCCTACTTGCTTGGCAAGCATAACCTGAGCGAAAGTGTTCTTACTCTTGAAGCAGTTGGATAGAACTGATTTCAGTTCTTCGTCAAGCTGTATCGACTAATTTATGGTGTATTGCTTTTAGGCGCAAGTACAATCTCAGGATTCTTTGCTTCGGCCTGCAGTTTACCGTTTGATTACGTTAAAACACAAATACAAAAAATGCAGCCAGATGCAGAGGGCAAATATCCATACACAGGTTCCTTAGATTGTGCTATGAAGACCCTGAAATCTGGAGGACCACTCAAATTCTATACTGGCTTTCCTGTGTATTTTGTCAGAATTGCACCCCATGCCATGGTAGGTCCTTATTTCCCCTTTTAGTCTCATCCCTTGTCTGCATGTATGCTTTCTTTCTGATTCGAATCCATAATTTCAGCCCCTGAACATACATTTTTATGGTATTTAATTGCTACATGTTGGTTTTGGAATTCCGCTTCTAGCTAGATGAATAAATTCTTACTCAAGTCCATGGTATTTCTTCTTTGTTGCTGATGCCATGTGATGTATGCTTTGCAGCTGACATTGATCTTCCTCCATCAAATCCAGAAGTTTGAGAGTACCGTCGGGTTATAAGCTCTGCACAGAGATTGTCATGGGAAAGGAGGCTTGTTTTCCCATGATTTTTTTCCCCTTTGATCTTTTTTGCTATTTGATTTCAAGCTGATGATGGTTTCGATGTTTCTATCCTTCCATTCCTTTAGAACATGTAGGCCTGTATGTTGTGTGTTCAAATAACCTCTTTCAAGTTGATTGGGAAGTCTTGCTAGTCAGAAGGCTCTTGGCAAAGGAACGTGGACTGGGATTATGATGATTGGATCCATAAAAGACAGTCCTTGGCTGCATAGAGTTCTACGTAATTACCGGTTGTTATGTAGAGCATGCTTCTTGCTGCAAGTATAAGTTTGTGTGTAGCTTATAGTAACCACATACTCGGTTAATTTCTTCTGTGTTGGGTGACGTTTGGCAAAACTGCTGACTAAGTTCATTGGTTAGATAGTAGTCCTTCATGTTTGAATACATTCTGATCATGTTCTTTTGGATGCCTGAATGCCAACTCGTTCTTGGTTCATGTGGCCTAATAACCACGAACCAGTGTATGGTGTTTGCCATAACTTAAGATTCTTAACACTTCACTAGAGTTGGGCTCACACCGAGGAATGAGGGATGCAAAATTTTTCCAGCAGTTGAGTGATGGAACTACCTGCCAAATTGTTATCTTTGGAGGATGCTCAAAGAGGCGACATGGCTTCCTATGGAAGTATAGATTGGTTCATAGATTTGACAGATAGGTCATTTGGTTCATCTTCTATTCAGGTTGACTTTAGGTTAGATGATGTTTGGGCTAGCAATGTTCGGTCGGTCTAGTTTTGGTTGCTGGTGGGTTATTTCGGTTGGGGTAAGTTCAGGTCAGGTCATTTAAGTCAACTTCAGGTTAGCTATTTCGGGTGTCGGTTTGTGTATGATGTTAGATCGTTCTGTTCCGGTTACTTCTGCTAGGTCTGTTTATTCTCATTGACATAGGAGTATCTGTGAGCTTATCTTCACTTCAATATTTTATTGCAAAGCTTTGCTTTTTCCAGGACTCCCCCCCCAAAAGACTATATTACACTACTTTGCTTTTTCTGGGATTGGGAAGTCTTACGAAGTATTATACAAAGAGAGAGCATTCTTGTTGTACATAAGGCTATTAAAAAAAGCATGATCTGTAGAGCGTACTTAAACAGTCTACTGATCTGGAGTTCAGTAGGCGAACTGAATTTGATGGAGAAAATTGGGCATAGGAAATAAACATCAAATTTACTTGGTATCCGCAAATTTTGGATTCCCCATGAAACGGATATTTCGAATTAGTTTGGTACTCGGTCATTTTTGGATTCTCTGCCTGTGGACCTTTGGTATTTCATGCTGAACACTTTAAGATAATCAGGGCCTATTTGTTTCAGCGATTACAAGTAGTTAGCAGTGGGAAGTAGTTGTGAGTGGTTGAGAACGGGTAAGATTAGCAATTAACTGAGTAGTTATAAGCTGTTGTGAGTAGTTGTAAGCAATTGGGATGCAATTGGATTAGCATTTGTAATATAATGTGAGTAGTTGCAAGCGGTTGGGCTCAGATGAGAGCAATTAGAAGCATTGGGAGTACTTATAAGTGGTTGGAATTAGTGGTTATCAATTAGAAGTACTTGGAAGTAGTTATGGTTGAGCAAATATTGAAATGAATAGGCTCTCAGTACAACACCATCACCTCTCAGTGTGGGTTTCGCTTTCGCGGGGTCTGGGAAGATTCATATGTAAGCAATCTCACCTCAACTGGCATGTCTGCTCATAGAGGTGTTGATTCCAATAGACCCACAAAATAAGATTTTGTGAAAACATTTTATACAAGAAGGATTTTCTGTGCAAGAAGAACTAGAAGAACTGTTGCCATGGAGGAGAAAAGGATGAGTCTCCCAAAAAAGACCGATGACCTAGAGACAAAGGTAATGCATAGGACGAGTCTTATAAGGGGGAAATCTCATGCTCCGTAATGGGCCTTGTAGGATTTTTGAGTGCCTGAAGCATAGTAAACTTGGCGCTTTTTTGATAGAAGAATAAGAGGCAAGAAAATGAAAGGAGAATCACCTCAATGACACTCCTAAGTTTTGTATAAACAAAGATGGGGAAGCAGCCTAGTGGCTACATGTACGTGGAGGCCATTAGGTGTAAGAAGGTATAAGCCACAGTTGTAGCCGCATAAAAATGACATCTATATTTCTTAATTGTCCAATGATGAGAATAATATACCAATTATGCATTTGGTAACGAAGTGATTAACAAATAAGAGTCTAACTAAGGAAATGAGAGTCCAATTAGGTGGAAGCGCACGAGTGAACATGCCCAATGGGTCAAGGAATCGGCTGGTTTACCTATGGCGAACCCGACGGGGTTCTCGCGTTTCCTTCATTCTGATTTCGAGTCAAATTTAATTAATACTAGTCATAATCCATGGCTGATTAGTCTGTTGTGCCTAGTTAAGTTGGATTCCTAGTTAAATTAGTGAGCCTATTCCGATTAAGTTTAATAAGACTAGGAGTTGGTCTCCTTTTCCTAGGCTAAGTGAGTCTGTTCATTTGCTATAAAGGGGGTTGCCCCCAGGGGTTAGGGGCATCAAATAATCATTAGTCAATTGGAATCAGTAAGATGCTAGAGATTTCATTATGAGAGTTGAAAAATTGTAAGGAGTTTCTACAAATTTAGAGGTCAAATCCCGAGTCTCCTATTGAAGGCATTGAGGATTAATCACTTTGTTCGCTTCCAGAGGTAAAACAGATGAGTTATCTCGAGGACAAAATTCTGTATTTCTCTTGCTTTTATACTTGATCTCTTTTTAGGGTATGTTCGTTTTCAGCGATTTGGAGGAGCGGTTAGCGGGTTGGAGTAGATCAAGGCGGATTGGAGCATATTTGACTAGTAGTTAGTAGGTAGGAGCATGAAGAAGTAGGTTTGAGCAAGTTGGAGCATTTTGAAGCGTTTTTGTAGTGATTTTTTGATTGTTATGATTATTGATGATTATGTGAAATACTTTATATTTTTGTCACATTAATTCATAATAGATTTACGAAAATAATGCAACGGGAGAGTTGAATGTCATTGTATTACATTAGTAAACGTTAGTCTATGATAACTATATGCCTTTCTTTATAACACTATGGGCTTGTTCTATTTCACAATAAGATATAACTGTAAGTTGTCAGAAGATGTAAGAAGCTGTAAGGAGTTGTAAGGGGCTGTAAAAAAATGTAAGGAGATGTAAGAAGACGTAAGGAGCTGTAAGGAGATGTAAGGATAGATGTAAGGAGTTATTGAATTATTGAAGTGTTGCATAGTATAATTTGTGACAATTATGATACATTAGTCATATTTAAGACTAAAATTTGATATCATCAATAAACAAAATATTTCATAATATAATTTGAACGAAATATGTTTGTTTTACGAATAACGTTCTAGATGAGAAACAATAATATTAAAATAATAAACTTATTGAAAATAAACCATTAACTAAGTTAGTTACATAGCAATAAAATATATTAAACCTCATAAATTTTGTCAAGAAAATTTGGTACCCTTGAGCACTACTTAAACCATTAACTAAGTTAGTTACCAAAAATAAACCATTAACTAAGTTAGTTACCAAAAATTAAATGCGATTCTTGAAGAAATTGAGTATAATCGTGGCTATTATTGGCCCTACTTTAAGGTAAAACTTTTTTATTTATGAATCATTTATATAAATGATATAGCTGTGCACATTAATTCAAAAGTGTTAAACATATGTTTAATTTATATTTGTACTGTTGCCTAGGAGTATTAGATGGCTCTCATGTGCAAGCAACCTCAGATAATTATTTCTTGTTGTACTCTGCACAATTTTATCATTCTACATAACAAACGCATATCAATCTCAGCAAGGAAACCAAATTTGGAACAACCACCAAATGTTCAATTGTATAATGATAACAACAAAATTTTCATGGATAAACTTAGCGATGAAATAGTTGTAATGCTTTTGTCGGATACAGTTTGACAGTTTTCATATATGCTTCAGACTTAAACAACAAAAGCTTTGTATTGTAATTTTAAAAGTATGGTCAGTTGTTTCATCTATAACAACATATATTATGCATGTCGAAACTCAAATATAACTTACATCATATTATGCTTCTATGTTTACGTAAGCGTTGTGCTCATAAGATATTTACAAATTTTGTATATGGGTAGCATAATTAAAAAAAGTATATATATTTCTGTAATTAAAATAAATGAATGTTATAGAAAATCTATATGGAATGTAAGAAGATACAAGAAGATGTAAGGAGATATAAGAAGATGTAAGGAGATGTAAGGAGATGTCAGAAGATGTAAGGAGATGTAAGGAGATGTCAGAAGATGTAAATAGATGTAAGGATTATGTTAAGGATTGAAGGAGCTGTAAGGAGATGTAAGAAGTTGTAAGAAGATGTAAGCTGTTAGCTAAATCCTCAAAAACGCGAAATAGAATAGGACCTATATTGGAAGTTTAATAATTTTTGTAAATGTATGGGGGAAGAGGGTCTTGAGCGTCTAATAAACTGTTTTAATGTTATATTTAAGACAACAAAGATGTCACAAGAGCGGAGGGTCAGTACTGTTATCCTGCTTCACAAGAACAAGGGTGATATTCAAGACTGCAATAACTAACGAGGTATAAAATTGCTTAGCCACACAATGAAGCTGTGGGAGCGGGTTATTGAGGGAAGATCGAGGGCTGCTATAAGGATTGTAGAGAACCAGTTTGGTTTATGCCGGAAAATTGACAATGGAGGCTATTCATCTCATATGAAGGCTCCTGGAATTCTACTGGGATAGGAAAAAAGATCTTCATATGGTGTTCATTGACATAGAGAAAGCATACGATAGAGTACTTAGGGAGGTATTATGGAGGTCCTTAGGGAAGAAAGGCGTACTGAGTGCTTATATTTAAATTATTAAAGATGTGTCCGAGGGAGCAAGGACAGGAGTTAGGACCTTACGGGGCGATATAGAGGACTTCCATATAGACATTGAACTTCGTCAAGGGCTAACATTGAGCCATTTCTTGTTCACTATGGTTATGGATGAACTCACTAGAGGGATTCAAGATGAGGTGCCGTGGTGCATGCTATTTGCGGACGACATAGTCATTATCAATGAGACTGTGGAGGGGGTAAGCAACAAGTTGGAGAGGTGGAGACATACCCTAGAGGTTGAAGGTTGTAGGTTGAGTAGACCTAAGATTGAGTACTTAAAATGCTGATTTAGTGAAGGGAGGGTGTTATTTACTTATTTAAGATGAAGTGACCAATGGAGGTGTGGCTATACCAAGGGTTCAAAAAATTCAAATATCTAGGCTTGACGTTCAAAATAGTGGACATATTAACGAAGACATTAACCAAAGAATAAAGGCAGGGGGGCGAGGAATACGTCAGGGTTGTTGAGAGATAAGAGGATTTCACTTAGGTTGAAGGGGAGGGTCTATCGTATGTTGTTAGACCATCCTTATTGTATGGTGCGAAATGTTGGCCTATCAAGAAGTCCCAGGTCTTGAGGATAGGGGTCACAGAGATGAGGATGATTCGTTGAATGTGTAGATACACGAGAAGGGATAGGATTAGAAATATAGTGATTTGTGAGAAAGTAGGAGTGACATCTATAGAGGATAAGATGAGGGAAGCTAGACTTAGATGGTTTGGTTATATTAGGAGAAGTATGGATGCACCAGTGAGAAGATGTGAGAAGATCAAAACTTTCGGGATGTAGGAGGGGTCAAGGTAGATCGAGGAAGGGCTGGAGCGAAATGATCAGATGCGATCTAATGACTTTAGGTTTAACGGAGGATATGACTCTGGATAGGATGTTATGGAGACTTAGGATTAAGGTCTTGGACTTTCAGGTAGCTTGTTAATTTGCTTTTTACTTGATTTTTGATGGCCCTTAAATTGCTGGTGCGTAGATCTGGCTTCCTGATAGGGCTGCAAGCGCAGGGTGACATTGTAACAAATCAAGTTCGTCTCCCACAAGGATTAGGTTGATCTACTGGCTTTTATCCCCTTAAGATACACTAAACAAATCAAAATTTGGGATTTGAAATCAAACTATTCAACTATTTAGTCTAATGCATAAATAATCATGGAATTAAACAAATCAAGCGACTTTTCGATCTACGCATCAATCAGGCACTTCTTCCTTAATTCGTTGTTTTAAAACCGGCAATCAAAGTATCACAACTTTCTTTCAACGTGAAATGAAATACCTAAATCTAACCAATTGCCATTTCTCAAGGGCTCTCGATTTATTTAGGTTCATTAAGCATGCAATTATCGTTTTAGGTCTCTTGATCGATGATTCTCTTTCAAGACATCACACAATCAAGTCAAATCCTAGGGTTCAAGCGTTGGATTTCACCTTTCAGTTCTTCATCCAATACCCAAAACATGCAAGAAAGTGAAGTGATTAAATCTCTCACAAGACAATAATCATCTAAGATTCAATAAAACAATCTAGCAATTCCAAAATACTCAAAGAGATGAACAGCAAATCGAGAAATTAACTGTTACTTACTTACTTGCATAAATCCAAAATCAAAACAACAAAATCATAGTCAAAATTACAAAACATAAATCTAAAATGAAAAATGAGAAGAGAAGAGAAGAGAAAAGAGATGCTCAGCCAAGATTGTGCTTGAACCATCGTTGCAAACTCAATATGAATCCTGGTAAATCTTCACTTCAATTCACTCTCTCTTCTTCTAATCTAATCTAAAAAATCTAATCTAGGTAGAATGGAATGGAATATGGAGATATTAGGTTGAAAACAACCCTTTTATCGCGAATATTTTGCAGCCCAAACGTAAATTGCCTAGAAGTCGAACAGCCATAAAGAAAACAAGCAGCCTCAGCGGAAAAGGGGCCACCATGGACTAACCGTGAGGCTCACCACCGACCGTGGTCCCTACCACGAACCGGCTGTGGTGCCCTCTAGTTGCTTTGCCCTGCTAGTTTTGTAAAATCTGATCAGCCCGGGTTGATTGTGTATGCTAGCCCGGGTTGTTCATGATATATACCCGGGTAAATCGTGTTTGTTGCGGGTTTTTGGTAAATTTTTGTGGGATCTTACCTCATTGCATTATTCTTCATTGATTTTCATATTATACTCGGGTTCTCTTACCTAGTTTCTGCAAAATACCATCAAAAATAGAGCATAAAACAGAAAAGGGGGCATTAAATTACATAGTTATGCATAGTAATCCTCTAAATCGGGACCCGAACACTTATGAAATTCTATGTAAATGTGGCATTCATCACTTCCACTTATAGTATGTTTCTAGTTTATGTGTATGCTTGCATAAGTTATTATGAAAACTATTGTCATTTGTGGTACATCACTTTTATTTCCTTTTAGCTATCTATTTAGGTACTTATTTTTATTTTATCAAAGGATTCTCAAACATAAAATAAAATATTTTTCCAAAATTTTGTGTGGGTTTATTTGAATCAGCCTCTATGTGGGTAGTGATACCTGCAAAGGGCCGCTTATATTTGGATCTCCCTAGACCCTGCGCAAGTGGGACGCACACTGGGAGTTTATTGTTGTTGTTGTAGAAGTTTAATGGTTTTGTCGATTTTGAAATCATATCAGCTATCGCATCTCTACATTTGTTCATTGTTTGCTTGTTTTGTGCATCATAAAACTGAATGTTGGGGATTGTTATAATGTATGCTCGCATTGATAAAATTGGTATGTCTTTTTCATGCCTTTAGATGAAGTTATGCGATGTCACCATTTGACAAAGTTTGAGCACAACTTAGTCAAATTCCGCTTGGCCAAAGCTCGACTCGTGTTTGTGCTCGGTGTGCTTATCGAGCGAAGCCAAGCGAGGCCCTTAGTTGTTCGAATAGACTCCTAACTTCTATTTTTTGTTCGAGCAGTTTAGAGTGGGTTGGAGTAGATTGGAGCAGGTGACAGCAGGTTGAAGCCGATTTGACTACCAGTTAGCAGGTTTGAACATGTTGGGGCAGGTTTGAGTAGGTCGAAGCAGGTAGCAGGTGCAAAATGCTGAAAACGAATAGGCTCTTATTATTGTTTTGATTTTCACCATTGCCAAAGATGTAATCTTTAGGTAGTGTCCGCCCCCTGGAATTTATTTACTTTACTTTTGTCTATATTAGACTAAAAATTATATCTTTTTGTGTGATTTAATATGATTTATACTAATCTATTGCATGATTGTGTGATAGTTTGATTAAAGTTTTCATTTCCCTTATTGAATAGTAGAAGGCGTCAGTGATGACGGACGATGATGTTATGAACCCCATTCTATCACCATACCATCGCTCCTGAATCTGGTTCATTGGTTCGAGATTAAGGAGTTAAGAAGGTCCTCACACTAGGGACTACTAAGGGGCCCTTTCGAAAGCCTTTTGGAAGAAAAATCAATTCTCCCTTTGGTGCTCCTATCAGTATGATTTATTTCGAAAAATGATATGGTTTGTAAGTTTTCCTAAAACTCCCTGATGACTATATTAAGTACACAATTTTTTGTTTTTTCATTCTTTTTTATTTTATTTATATGCAGAACAATTTTAATCCAAGACAATGAAGTTGTCCACACTAGGAACTGGGCCCTGCTCTGGCCCAAGAACCTAGCCAGGTTCCTGGATGAGGTAGATTGACCTAGCCCTGGAACCGGCAGCAATCATTGTCACAGATCAAGATTAGGTAATTAGGCTTGATTTTGGCCAAAGAACCCAGCCGAGTTTCTGGATCAGGATCTAGATCCAGTTTTCTAGTCCATTTCTGTAAATATGGTAATTCTGATTTTCAAAAATAAGAGATAAAAAATTGACAATCACCTTTTTTTTTTTAAAAAAAAATACCCAGCAAAATGGAAGTCGAACTATTTGTGGGGATTGAATCCCCTTATAGGTGGGTCGTTATAATGGTGTACACAAGAGTTGACACTATGCATACAGAGCAAGAGCTCACCGGTGAGATTGGTTTGTTCTATCAAAAGGTGAAGAGTTATGGGAAAGGAGACGCAAAGAGCCTTCCAATATATGGAGTGGCTTGGGGTGTTGACACCTGAACTAGGCCATAGAAAAGGTAAGGTCAACATAATTGTTGCTCCCTTTCAAAAATTCTATCTGGGAATGAAATTCCTCGATGTGGCAAGTCAGTTCATAGGCCCCTATGCTAACACCTTGTTCATCATGGACAATGGACAAGTTTATGTGATGCCTATTAGGCAGGAGGCTGAGAAGGAAATGGTCTTACTTGCCTTTCAATTCTCAAAGAATGGAGGGTTGGGTTACTTAGCCACCCTCAAAAGAGATAAAGGGCCTGTAGAGGATGTCATTAATGCATCAAAGGTAGATGGATCTAAGCGAATCATGTTAGCAACACCACCTAAGAAAAGGGAACCAAGAAGGAAATGGTCTCCCAAGAAGAAAAGACACATGTGCGTAAAGGACCAATGTGCCAAGTAGGTGGACATGGCACACTCCCACTAGGTGGCACGATGACGTATGTAAAACCTCAACTTCTAAAAATACAATTAGTCTTAATTAATTAGGCATCAATAGCCAAGAAGGTGGAGAGATTAGGGCGTTACCGCCACTCTAAAAAGGATAAGGATTAACTAATTAGTATACTCAATACCCACGTGATAACATCTTGAAGTATACAACCTGCGCATGCTTGAGCCCTAATGACAGATCAATAACCCACCTATATGCTCGTCGGAACCTCACAACTTAGAAAGAAAAATGTCGGTGCAAGCTGTTCAACCTGAAAATATGCTATTTTCATACCCTTTATTATCTAATATTTGCTCGAAATAAATTATTAATTTGGGATTTTAATATTGTTTGTGTTTAGTTTGTAGGAATATGAAAGAGTTGAAAAAAAATTGAATAAGATGCTGACTTGGCTTGACATAGGATCAAGTGGAGAAAGAAGAAGGAAGCAAAAGATGCCCAGCAGCCCACACCCTTCTCTTTGCTCTCTCCCTTCTTCCCAACCCGAGGCCCAACCTCGAGCCCAGCGTGCCTCCTTTTCCTTCTCTTCTTTTCCCCCTTTTCTTCTTTTCTTTCTGGGCCGGCCCAGTAGCAACTCTTCTCACTTACCTCCCACGCCCCTTGCACATGATTTGCAACCTTTCTTCTTTCTCCTGCCTCTTCATCTTCTTCTTCAATTGCAGCCCAAAAAATTCGAAGAACGGGGCCTCTTTGCTTCCTCACCATAGCCGTTTCATTCTGTCTCTCGTCATCATTTAATTGAGTCATCATCACCATCTTCAAGACAACGGTTACAGAGTTGATTGAAGGGCAAATGAAGAGGGGGAGGTTGTGGCATTCTTCAAGAGCTTTTAATGGAGGTCGGGCAAAGGGTTCCAGTAGCAAGTAGGAGGGTTCAATATTTTTTTTGGTTTAGATTGAGAGTTTAGTCTTAAAAGATTGATGTAATTTGCTTATTAATTAATGGTAGATTGAGGTTGTAATTTTGTTCTCATAACTGTGGTTTGAATTGCTCAAGTTCTTGTTTCCTCTGTTCGAATTGCTCACGTTTTCTTGTTTGCTGAAACTCTGTTCTGGGTAGTTGCGATAAGGTGTTGCTGAGTTAGAATTATTTCAGTTTGGTGCCTCCCTACTACTTTGGTGTTGTTCTTTGCAAGGTGGCTCAAGCGTAACTTTTAGCACTTTATTTATTTATTTATTTATTTATTTTTAATTAGTGCAAAAGTTTTGGTAACCTAAATTCATAATCCTTCCTTGAGGACGACACCCGAACTGTTATAACGATAAACCGTACGCTTGCGGAAATTCACAATAAGTTTTTGGCGCCGTTGTCGGGGACGGCGTTGTGAAATTAGGTTGTCTTGAGTCGTAGTTTAGTAATCTTTTGGTTCGAGTCGTTTTCGTTTTTAATTAGTTTATTTGTGATTTTTAGTTTTAGTTGAGTCGTAAACTTTGTTTTAATAGTTTAGTTTAGTTTTAATTTTGAATTTAGTTTATATTTTGATTTCGATTTTTTGTTTTTGTCAAGATTAGTTTAATTTTAATTTTAGATGTTGTTTATTGTTGAAAAAAAAATGTACTAATCAGTTTGGTTTATGTGCAGTGAAAAAAATTCAAGGTTGAACTGATCTGGAAATATTGACAGTGCAAATTTTTCATTAATTTTCGTATTCTGTTTGCATTTTCTGGGCCTGTTCTGGTGTGATTTCTGCTATTTTAATATTTTTCTTAGATTCAGCATCATTTTTAGTGCGTGTGAATTTTTCTGGAATTTTTGGGACTCTTTAGATTTTTCTGCGAGTTTTATAATTAATATTCTGTTTGCATTTTTCTGCATTATTCAGGGACAGAAAAAATTTGAGAAATTATATTTATGTCCTCTGTGATTGTGTCGACTTTTCTGTATATTTAGTTCTAATTTTAGGAGTTTTATTTTCTGTTTTGATTTTATTCTTAGAATTAGGGTGTTTAGGTGTAGTTTTATTTCTTATTTTCTTTTAGTTTCTTTGTGTTTGTGTTTTTGTTTTCATTTTTGTTCATTTTCTGTTTTAATAGTGTTTTTAGTTTTATCACTCATTTTGTTGTTTTGTGATTGAAAAAAAAAATCCAAAAAAAAGAGAGAAAAAAAATCAAAATTAGAACCTTGGGTGAGGGTGTTGGATTTATATGACTGGCTGGGTTAGAAATCCTGAAAATTATAGACTTGTTAGAAGTGAACCCGATCCTGATTTAGAACCCGAACCAGAACCCAAGCTTGAATTAGAAGAAATGGCATAAGAAAGACCTTTGAGTGATATCTTCTATCCTCCTAGGACTGCTTTGTCATCTCGCCTCACTATACCTGTCCTTGGACCCAATGTGACCTTCGAATTAAGACCTCACTATACTCAGATGCTCCTTAAATTTACTGGCTTAGAGGATGCTTATTTGTTTTTGAGGGAATTCGAAGAAGTCTGTTCTATGATGCATTTTCCTAATATTCCCATTAATGTTGTGCGCATGAAATTAATTCCTTTTGCTTTGAAAGATTCTGCTGAACGTTGGATGTATGGCTTGGCTGCTAATTCTGTAACTTCTTGGAATGATTTTGTGAAATTGTTCTTAAGAAAATATTTTCCTAATGCCAAGACTGTTAAGCTAAGGAATGAAATCAATCAATTTGTGCAACTAGATAGGGAATCATTTTGGAAATATTTTGATAGGTTCAAGAATTTGTTGTGTCAGTGTCCCCATCATGGTTTAGACCAAGCACGTTTGTGCTAGATTGTTTATGAAGGACTGGACCAACAGACCAGGACCATAGTAGAGTCTATGTGTCAGGGTGGCTTTCTTTATGAGAGCGCCACAGATGCTTGGGAATTTTTAGAGGACTTAGCTAAGAAAACTATACAGTGGAAAACCGCTCAGGATGACAGCTTAAGTTCTAGGATTGTTAGGGGTGGGTTACATTCTGTCTCTAATGTGAGTCACTTAGAGTCTAAGATTGCTACTCTAGAAAACATGTTGAAAGGATTGACTTCACAAGTGACCCAGTTATCCCAGACTTCTTAAGTGTCTTGCTCTCATTGTCAGGCCTTAGATCATTCATTTAGTGCTTGTCCCTACTTTGCTCAGTAGTTAGCAAATGGGCAAGAGCAGACGAATATGGCCTTTCAGAGACCTAAGAATGACCCTTTCTCTCCTTTTTATAATCCAGGGTGGAGAAATCACCATAACGTCTCTTGGAGTAATGGACCAAATGTTGCGATTCCTAACTCCCAGCCCATCTCTCACCCTTCTAGTTCCTTTCAGAGACCGGTTTTCAAGGTGTACCTAATGCACCTAGGCCTCCACCTCTTGTAGCTCAAGTTCAACATCCTCTTGGTTACAGTGATATTGATAAAATGGAGAGGAGAATTAATAATAATGTGGAGAGAATTATTAATGCTAACATGGAGCGAATGGTGAGAATGATGACTGAACAATTTTTCCAGTTAGCATCTTCATCTAGGTAGCTAGGTACTTTTCCAAGTCAGCCTGAGGTGAACCTTAAGGGTCACACATCTTCTTCTTCTAGTAATCCTAATGAGCCTGTGAAGAAAGTAAATGCAGTGATATCTCTATGTTCTGGCCAAGAGATTGATAACCAGGTTAGAAGTCCTAATGAGCCCTGCAGGTATCCTCACCAATTCTTCGAGAAATCTTCTTCTTCTTCTTCACCTCCAGAGAATGGCTTATCCAGTGAGTTAGGGGATGCTACTGATGGTGTCCCCAGTGATTTTGATTCTCACTATCTTCCTGAGTCACTGTCTAAAAAAGATGAGGAGCTTAAGAGGAAAGACTCCTCTGAGTCGGTTGACCCTTCTCCTTCTAAGGGTCCTTCTTCTTCTTCTCCTTCGTCTTCTGAGAAAGTTTATATGCCTTTGCCTCCTTTTCCCCGTAGGCTTAAGAAGAAAGACCAAGCTCATGTTGAAAAGATGAGAGAGACCTTATCTCAAGTCAAGATCAACATTCCTTTGCTCGATGCTATTTAGCAGATGCCTCCATATGCTAGGTTTTTAAAGGATCTGTGCACAACCAAGAGAGCTACCAATGTTCCTAGGAAGACTTTCTTAGCCTCTAGTGCTAGTTCTATTATATCTCATCAGATCCCAGTGAAGTATAAGGACCCCGGTTGCCCTACTATTTCTATAGTTATAGGGGACCAGCTCATTCATAGAGCCTTGCTTGATTTAGGGGCCAGTGTCAACTTGATTCCCTTCACTGAGTATGAGAGGCTAGGGTTGGGTGAGCTGAAACCTACCAAGATGGTCATTCAGTTGGCTGATAGATCGACCAGGTTACCTAGGGGTATTGTTGAGGATGTGCTAATTAGAGTGGGTGAATTCATTTACCCTGTGCACTTTGTTGTGATTGAGACTGAGACGGTGTCTAACTTAGCTAGTCAAGTCTCTGTGATTCTAGGGCGTCCTTTCTTGGCCACTGCCAATGCCCTCATTAATTACAGGAATGACATGATGAGACTGTCTTTTGGTAACATAACCTTAGAGTTTAATATTTTTAATCTGCAAAGACAGCCTTCTGGTTTTGATGATATGGAGTTCTCTACTCTTCACTGGGTAGAGGATTCTATTCTTGATGATGCTTGTGATGATGTGTTTGTTGTTGAGTATGAGTCCTTCCTTGTGAATGATGAGCCTGAGTATGATACTTTTGAGTTTGATGATTTGTGCTCTACTGCTGATTGTTTGCTCACTGCTGCTTCTGAATCTTTTTCTGAAACTGTTTCCCCTCTTGCTCTTGAACTGAAACTCCTTCCTGATTCTCTTAAGTATGCATTTCTAGGCCCCAAGGAATCTTTGCCTGTCATTATTGTTTCTGACCTAGACGGGGACCAAGAGACTAAATTGATTGCCCTACTTAGAGAGAACAAAGAAGCTTTGAGCTAGACCTTAGGGGATATTAAGGGAATTAGTCCTTCCATTGTGCAACATAGGATTCATCTAGAGGACAATGCTAAGCCCTACCGTGACCGTCAAAGGCGTTTGAACCCTACTCTTCAGGAAGTAGTTAGGAAAGAAGTGGTGAAGTGGTTAGACCATGGGATTATCTATCCCATTTCTGATAGTGAGTGGGTTAGCCTCGTTCAAGTTGTTCCTAAGAAGACCGGAATTACCGTGATTAGGAATGACAAGAACGAGTTAGTCCCTACTCGAGTGCAATCTGGGTGGCGTGTTTGCATAGATTATAGAAAATTGAATGCTGCCACTAGGAAAGACCACTTTCCCCTTCCTTTCTTGGACCAGATGTTAGAGACGTTGGTTGGACATTCTTTTTATTCCTTTTTAGATGGATACTCTGGATATATCCAGATCTCTATTGCTCTTGAGGATCAGAAGAAGACTACTTTCACCTGTCCCTTTGGAACTTATGCCTTTAGACGTATGCCATTTGGACTGTGCAATGCCCCTGCTACTTTTCAGCATTGCATGATTTCTATTTTCTCGAATCTAGTTGAGCATTGCATGGAAATTTTCATGAATGACTTCTCTGTGTTTGGGTCTTCCTTTGATGTCTGTTTGTCTAATATAAGAAAAGTGTTGGAAAGATGTAGGGAGAAAAATTTGACTCTGAATTGGGAGAAATGCCATTTTATGGTTAGGAAGGGAATAGTCTTAGGCCATGTTATTTCTAAAGATGGAATTGAGGTTGATAAGGCTAAGACTGATTTGATTGTTAATCTTCCCCCTCCCACCTGTGTGAAAGAGGTAAGGTCTTTTCTTAGACATGCTGGCTTCTATCGTCGCTTCATTAAGAACTTTAGTAAAATTGCAAAGCCCCTTGTCCAACTTGCTAGCTAAAGGTATGCCTTTTCACTTTTCTGATGAATGTCTTGAGGCATTTTCTAAGCTTAAGAAGGCCTTAACTTCTGCTCCCGTTCTTCATCCTCCCATCTGGGGAGAATCATTTGAATTAATGTGTGATGCTTCTGATTATGTTGTAGGGGTAGTTTTAGGGCAGTGCGTTGATAAGAAACCCCATGTGATTTACTATGCTAGTCACACTTTGAATGATGCCTAACTGAACTATACTGTGACTGAGAAAGAATCTTTGGTTGTGATCTTTGGGTTTGAGAAGAATCGCCTGTTTGTGACCGAAAAAGCGGTCACAAATTGTGAAAAATCGGTCACAAATGATGTTTGTGACCGCCTTTGTGACCGATTCCTGCGGTCACAGAACCCTTAGTTGGAAATTGAATTTGTGACCGATTCGGTTAGCAATTGAGATGCGATTTATGACCGATGGTGTGGTCGCTATTTGTGACCGAATTTGTGACTACCTTTTTCTTCCACACCGTTTTCCAGACGGCTTTCGCGGTGAGAATTTAAGTCGGACATGTGACTGACTTTGTGACCGAATATGAATTGTGACCGATTTTGTGACTGATGTGAGTGACATAATTTGTGACCGCGATTGTGACTGGCGTGTGTTGCGACTGAGTTTGTGACCGATTTTGTTGAAAATGTGCCATTCTTGTGACCATATTTGTGACCAATTTTGGTATGGTCAAAAAATATTTGTGACTGACATTGTGACCGCGGTCCTTTATGACCGCATTTATGACTAATTTTGTTGGAAATTATGATTCATTGTGACCATTTTTGTGACCGATTTTGAAAATTGAAAAATAATTTATGACTGCTTTTGTGACCTTTTTTTAAGTAATAGCTTGAGAAGTACATTTGAAATATAATCATCTCCCTGAATTTACAAAACTATGACCACACATTTATATAGGCATGACAACCACATTCATGCTTCCATAACAACCAAAGCTTCATGTTACATAATAACTGAACTAAGATCTAACTTGAATATCTTCACATTAAACATATAAGTCTAAATTACAATAATTCAACTACTTTTAAAGTGTTTCAAACCACAAGTCAAGTCATCAAACACTGTTACCATACAAATCATTTGTCATTCTTATCTGCATCCTCATTCTCTTGTTGATCATCATTGTTGCCGTCGTCATCATCATCTTCATCTTCACCCTCACCATCACTACCACTAGTGCTTCCAATTCCACCATTTCCAACACCAACATTGGTGGATATTGGAATTGTAAAATTCATTTGTTGCATCAAAGTTTTTACAAGTTTTGTGGTCTCAGATAGTTTTTTCTCGACCCGGTGCAACCTCTTTTTTAACTTTTTCTTTGATTGCTTTTCTTTTTCAAATATTTCAATAGAAACTTTAGTGGTAGTAGGTGAACCGGTAGTAGAAGCACATGAATCTTCTATTCCAAATCCAAAAATTTTACCTTTCTTGGTGAGGCCAACAGCCTCCTTCCAAATAGTCATATGAGTTTCCATCGACAGTTGAGAAAGTGGCGTTCCTTGGGAGGTAGAACCTTCACCTTGAGTAGATGCTTGGATCTCTGAAAGTCTTTTTTTATACTTCTCCTACATTAAGAAGAATGTAAGTATTTTTGTCAATTTAAAGATTAACAGAGTAAAAGAAAATTATAGTAAATATGAACATCTGTAATAACCCTCCGAACCCTAGGACTAGGAGTGTTAGTGTTTCTTAATTCCTGGGACGAAACGGACAGAATTTTCCCTAAAAACTGACCATTTTTCAGGCTTAAAGCCTTACATTAAATCCCCTGCATTGAATACAAGCAAAAAATGATAAATCAAATCAAGCTCAACGGCTACACGCCGGAGATCACAACTCTATGGGCCACATGCCTGGGGTTCCTGGGGCGAAACGGACAGAATTTTTCCTAAAAACTGACCATTTTTTAGGCTTAAAGCCTTACATTAAATCCTCTGCATTGAATACAAGCAAAAAAGGATAAATCAAATCAAACTCAACGGCTACACGCCGGAGATCACAACTCTACGGGCCACACGCCTGGAGTAAACCATTCAATAAAGTTCACAAATAGAAAAGAAATGCAAAGTACAACTCAATGAATCACACATCCAGAGTACTTGACATCCCAAAAATAAACAATTTAAGTGGATATGAAGTGTGCAGAAAACGGCATTGATGTTCCACATCACATAACCAAAACAAGCCTTGGAAATTAAACAATTCAGCTTGAATTCCTTGAAAATTAAACAAGTACTTGCTGACATTAAATAATTCAGCTTCAAGTATGAGAATGTTCCACATCACATGACCAACACAAGCCTTGAAGTGTAAAGAAAACTGCATTTGTAAAGAAAGCCTCAGGTATGCATTTGTATAAAAATGTTCCACATCACGTAACCAACACATGCCTTCAAGTTCAAATTCCTTGGAAATTAAACAATTCAGCTTCAAGTACAAATATGATTATTTAAGGGAAGGGTATATAAAGGGAAGTGTATATATACCTTAGAAGCTAGTCTAACTTCAAAATAAACATAATATGTTCCGTTCTCCATTATGAGCTTCTTTGAGAATTTAAGATTGCCATTAGCTAGATCCCTTTGCATCAAAACTGGTGATGGCTTATTCGATCTTAAATATATATTTGCTGACATTTTCTTCTTTTGAACATATATTCAAATACTTGCTGACATTTATCAAAACAAAACATTCAATGTGTATGTGTAAAAATGAAACTCGTGAAAACAACCTCCTTCGATCTTTCCTAATGTTGATTTAAGTTCTTGAGCTTATAAATTTTCAGAGAAATAAGTCACTTACATATGCCTCTTTTGACTTTTGATCGACAAATTATTGATCTTTTTTCCTAGAGTGGGTGACTGCAAATGATTCATCAATAGTTGGCTCTCTTTGTAATTTTTCCGCCTACATACAATTGAAAGTAGATTAGTGATTATGAACACATGTAAATAACTTCAATTAGTTAGTCGAAATAAACGCATATGTACGAAAAAATATATATATATTTATATTACCAATCTCCTCCTATGCTCAGAATGGGGAATTGATCCACCACAATGTACAGATGAACCTACTCCCAACGGTGATGCTCGATTCGTCTTGCCTAACATACTTTTCCCTTTGAATTCTTCAGACTCCCAATATGCACAGAAGCCATCATAAACATCTTTGCTTAGCCACACAGGTTGTTTGACACTTTTTCGAATCTCAAATGTCATTCCTTTTAATCTTGATGATCCACGAAACTCGAAAACTCTCCTAATCTCATGAGCATGCTCATCATCCCAAAGAAATTTTTTCCAAAAGTAATCAAAAGTTATATACTTTCTCCCTCAAATGCACAGGAAGGTTTCTTGCAAACATGTCAAACTCATTAACCCCCGCCACAAACTCAGGTGTTAATCCACCTCTATTGGGAAAATGTCTATTAACCATCCACCTACGATGCTCTGGAATTTCCATATTCTGTTTAAGTTAGAATAAATTATTTCGTTAGTTTTTTTTCAACTAGTAATAATAGTGTAGCATATTAAATTAAACAGCATAATACACATAACAAATGTATCAAAGTGCACATAGCTTCTTATATGAAAGCATAATTCTCACACTTAACAACCACATGCAGATAGAAAACCAAACACCCAATTTGTAAATTATCATACAATCACAATACAATTGGCTAGACTTCACGATATAAAATGCATTATTGGGCCGTACTAGAAAGTTCATCTACTAGAATAACATTAATTTGACTATCCCAAATGTTTATGGCACATAAGGTACATTAGCTTAGGAGCTTCATAATTGAGTTTTTGGTCAAATAGATATCCAAATATTGAGCCTTACAGGTTTTAGGCATATATTGATGACATTATAGCTTATTATATGAAAGCATGATTTTCACACCTAATAACAACCACATGTAGACAAAAAATCAAACACACAACATGTAAGCCATCATACACTCACAACACAATTGGCTGGACTTCACGATACAAAATGCATTATTGAGTCATACCAAAAAGATCACATAAATTGTTGATGGGTCACTAAGCCCTTCCATCATAATAACTACTTCATAGTTATGTGCGTAATAATATACATACTTGCATTGGTTAGAATTATATACCACTACAATACACCTTCACGATCAAACAACTTCAACGTCCAATCACTTATATTCATCAACTGCGAGCTGTATCAAACGTATGTACACATAAAAAAATATGAGTGCTTGTATATAAGGGAGGGGAAAGAGACAAAGCTAATTCTAAATAAAATCGAAATCACAAACAATATGCCAAAAAAGATTAAATCTAAAACATTAATCATTAAATGAAAAGGTCCCAGAAACATTAATTATTAAATGAATAAGGGTGGATAGGCAGAAGTTGTTGCAAGGAAATGAAAATGTTAGGAGGAAATATAAAATTACATTCCAAGTTGAAAGGAAAGTTCCTCGAAGATGCGAATTACCCATATTTTAAGTTATTTTCCAATAGCTCATATATTAACAGCAAAGTGAGAAACCATAAAACAAATTTCAATATCAAAAGTGAATTTCCAATCTCAATGTGAAGTATCATCCAATGAATATCCGCACACCAAACAGTACCTAGGGTACATTTTAATTTGAAGATTGCATTGTTTAACTATCACATAATTAAAATATCACATTGGGTACATATGCTATCAAAGCTGGTAATTTCCATATTTAGGGCCTTCACCGCGCTCTTATAGTGCCAAGCCCACACCCTGTTGCGTGTTTATAATTTAATCTAATATGTCCAAGAAGTTGGTCGCCTAAACTCACAAAACCCTTTCAAATCTCAGTGATACATTTTTGGCCTTTTGGTTCAATTTAATTGTTTCTTTTTTGGGGGTTAATGAGGGGCAATAGTTGATATGGGTGAGATTTCAACCCCTTTTTTTGTGACAACTTTAAAATACTCATGTTAGACGCCAATTTACTAAAATCGTCTCACTTACAAGATTGTGGTACATATATAAGAAAAAGATGATCAAAAAATTAATGAAAAATGTTACATTTATTAAACATAAATGACAATTAATGAAACTATGGCATCTAAGAGTATAGTAAGTATTTGGATCTGTCACTGTGTTTGGGTGCTTTTTCGATGGAATTTTGTTTTGGAGTGACAGGCTGGGGATACAAGCTTTAAACTTATGAAAGTTACTACATAAGATATGATAATTAGGTTTTATAAACTTAGAACTCTCTTTTACTTGTACTCCAAAGTTCTATCAAAGCTTATTTACCAGTGTCAAATGTCATATATGAATGCAAAAAAGAAGGGAAAAGCTGCCAAAAAGTACCCCATTCCTCTTTAATTTAATAACCCCTTTTACATAATGTTACACACTTAATTCCTTTGCTTTGCTGTGAAATTTTATTTTTTGGGCAAGTTTGATTTCTTGTTATGACATTTAAGTCTTTTAGATAATACATGTTTGTTATAAGCCATGTTTTGATAGTTATTCTATTCTTAAACAAAACATACCTTGGAATGACAAAGTCATCAATAGCCTGGTGGGATTCATATTTTACTTGAGTTTCAACCCAAGTACTATATTTTACATCTCATATTATATTAGCCTATGTGGGATTTAAACTCACACCTTTGTACAAGTGCACATTACTCCACCATTGACCTAATAGGCTTTAGCAAAGTAATAGCTGATTCATTAAAAATCACATGAAATCTAAAAAGTGAAATGCACAACAAGCTTTTTTATTTTAATATTTGAACAAACTTTCATAGCAATGCTTTATGTTTGGTTTGAACTGAGTTTAGCTCAACCGCAATGCAATTTTCAAGCCTAGGCTATTGACTAGCATCCAAGCTCATATCCAACAAATGAGTAGTAAAGACACAAACTCCGAATTCCAAGCAATATTAATTTATATATCACCCTCAACCTACATATATTCCATTTAATTTCACACTATATTTCATAGCCCATTCAGATTCACAAATTGCCTAGAGAATTTCACAATGTTAGCAAAGTAATAGCCACTCTATGAAATCTTCATTGACCCAATTCCAAAAGTGCTTTTTTCACCTTAGGAATGAAGCATTCAGCATCAAACAAAAGGCCTATGCTCAAATTTACAATCCCAAACACCTCAAACTTATTAACTACCTGAAATCCCAACCCAAAAACCCACTTCAAATTACTAACCAACCACACTAATTTAACTCAAGCTTTATGGTTTCGATTGTTCTGGATTGTCGTATATAAGGAGCAATGAAAAAAGACTTGACTAAAGAGCAACCAAAACCAAAATCGAAATGAGTAAAACCCCAATTCTACAATTCCAACAAACAATTGCCCAGATCAAAACAACCCACACATTACCACTAATTGAGTTGATCTTTATAGCAACAAAGAGAAATTCAACTAGAAATTAGCATCAATTGAGAAACATATGCGCTGGAACATAACACACACCTGGGCTTCGCCGGAATGACCACAAATTACTCTGGCTTCGCTGGAATGGTCAGAAATAGTCTTCCAGATCTGTGCTTCGTTGGCCGATGCTGGAAATGGGTAGAATAGAACCAACCGGCGTGCCAAATGGTGAGCGAGTTGGCCTGCGACGGATGGTGCAACTTGGTTTGGGTGAGTTAGGCGAAATGGTGCAGCACTCCAGCGACGATAAGACAGAGATGAGTAAGATGATACCGGCGACGCTGGAACAGAGAGGAGAGAAGCTGCCGGTGCCGGTGCCTGCGAGGATAAGGGCGTGCAAAGTGGGCTCTGTGCGTGCGAAGGGGAGGTCGGGGTGTGTGTGGATTGTGGAGGCTAAGAGGTAGAATTGAATGAGAGTTTAGATAGTTAGGGTTGTTTTTGTTACTTAAGCAAAATTGTGACCGAAATTTAATTTTTTTATAGTCAAAAAATCAGTCTCGATTTTTTTAAACAAAAAAATCAGTCCTAACTTTAAAATTAAAGAAAAAATGTGTTAAGTTTTGAAAAATTAAAATTTATGACTGATTTTATATCGGGGTGAAAATCGATCACAAAATGTGACTATATTTCACACCATTCAACTCGTGGTTAGAAAATTCTCACTACCCTATATTGGTCACAAAATCAGTCACAAAAAGTGACTGTATTCAACCAGTCACAAAAAAGCGGTCACAAATTTCAATCTTTCTTGTAGTGCATGTGATTGTCTATACTGATCACTATGCTCTTAAGCATCTTCTTTCTAAGAAAGATGCTAAGCCTAGACTTGTTAGATGGATATTGCTGTTGCAAGAGTTTGACTGTGAGATTAGGGATAAGAAAGGTTCTAAAAACCTTGTAGCTGATCATTTGTTTAGGATTCTTTGTATAGAGAGCGTGAGTCCACTATTTCTGAGTGCTTCCCTTATGAGCAGTTATATGCTGTCCACTCTGATCCTTGGTATGCTGATATTGTGAACTACCTAGTTGCTGGTAGGATCCCTGATAGTTGGACTAAGAATGATAGGGATAGGTTCTTTCACCTTGTGAAGTTCTTTGTTTGGGATGACCCTTATTTGTTTAAGTACTGTTCTGACCAAATGTTTAGAAGGTGTATTCCTGACCATGAGGTGGAAAGTGTCCTTTCTTTCTGTCATGATCAAGCATGTGGGGGGCATTTTAGTGTTAGGAAGACTGTAGCCAAAGTTCTTCAATGTGGTTTCTACTGGCCTACTCTGTTTAGGGATGCTTTTGAGTACTGCAAGAGTTGCCTTAGGTGCCAGCAGTTGGGTAGAATAAGCAGGCGGGATATGATGCCACTGAACCCCATCATTGTGGTGGAGATTTTTGATGTGTGGGGTATAGATTTTATGGGACCATTTTCATCATCTTTTGAGAATGAGTATATTCTGTTAGCTGTGGACTATGTGTCTAAATGGGTTGAAGTCATCCCTTCTAGGACTAATGATGCTAAAGTTGTTGTGAAGCTCTTGAGGGAGAACATCTTTGCTAGATTTGGCATGCCCCGTGCTATTATTAGTGATCAGGGCACCCGTTTCAATAATAGGTCCTTTGATGCCTTACTGAAGAGGTATTCAATTGTCCATAGGCTTGCTAACCCCTATCATCCCTGAACCAGTGGTTAGGTTGAGGTGTCTAATAGACAGATTAAGCAGATTCTTGAAAAGAAAGTGAGTCGGAATAGGAAGGATTGGGTTGACAAACTCGTAGATGCTCTTTGGGCCTATAGGACAGCTTTCAAAACTCCATTGGGTATGTCACCTTATAAGGTTGTTTATGGTAAGCCTTGTCATCTTCCTGTGAAAATAGAGCATAGAGCTTGGTGGGGCATTAAGAAACTCAACTATGACTTGATTGAGGCTGGTGAGGAGCGTGGACTACAACTGAATGAGCTTGATGAGATTAGAGTTAAGGCTTATGAGAGTGTTCGTTCTTACAAAGAAAGGGAAAAGTTGTTTCACGATAGGCATATCCTTCGGAGAGAGTTTTCCCCAGGCATGAAAGTGCTCTTGTATCACTCTAGGCTCCATTTGTTTCCAGGGAAGTTAAGGTCCCGATGGACTGGTCCTTACATTATCTCACGTATTTTTCCTTATGGTGCAATTGAGATTCAGGACTCTGACAGTGGTGCTACTTTTAAGGTGAATGACCAAAGAATGAAGCAATTTCTGAAGTTGCCTAGCAAGGAAGATGTGGAGTGTCTGATACTCCGCGAGCCGAGTCATGCTCAGTGATGTGTTGAGATGATAGCTTGGGTGTACTTAGCACCCGACCTGGTTTGCTACGAACTTCTTTTTCATCCCTTCTCTCTTTTACCTTTTTTCCCCCTTTTTTTCTTTCCTTTTTTATATATGTTGGTTCTTTTTGTCTTTCTTTTTGTATATATGTTGACTATTTGGTTTTGAGTCGTGTCTTTGTGAGTCTTGTTTTCTTTGTTTTCTTTGTTTTCTTTTTCAGTTTTATTTTGTGGTTTTATGTTTCTTTCTACTCCCAATGAGGACATCGCTCGGAATAGGTGTAGGGGTGGGGAAACTTTGAAAATAGAAAAAAAAACTTAGAAAGAAAAAAAAACACTTTGAAAATAGAAAAAATAAAATAATAAATAAAAATAAAATGAAAAATCCAAAAAGATTTTTGTTTTGTTTTTGGGGAACCTTTGTACTTTTCTGATCAATGTAGATTCCCTGTGCTTTGACTATTAGCCTGTATATACGCATGATGTGCATGTTAGGTCTCTGTCCTTAGTGTGGCATTTTTGACTCTAATTTTAATCCCATTTGTTCATTATCACTGTGTAATCCAATCCCTAATCATATCATCTTCTTCATCGTAAGGTTTTAGTTTTCCATTATCGGCTCTCCCACTTATTCAACAGAAGAAAAAAAAAAGAAAAAAAAAAGATGCAAAATTAAATTTTAAAAAAAAAGAGACGAAAAAGGAAATGAAATAAAATTTGGAATGACAAAGCAACCCTTTGAGGCATGCGCTACTGGGTGTTACCCTTTGAGGCAATATTGCTACTGGAAAATCATGCCTCCATTGTTAATAAATCAATAATATGTAATTTGTGCTAATCAAGTGGGATTGAGTTTGATTTTGGAAGCCTAAGCCCTGGGATGATGATACACTTGCACACGAGCATAGGGATGGATTCAAAGCTTTAGTGTACAAGTGGGATGAAAAATTAGTACTTCGATGTCATTCTTGGGGTATGGAGCCTTGATGTGTACACCATATTTATATGCAAGCCAATATTTTTGCTACATGGGTTGTTTAGTCGATTCAAATGTGTATATATCTTTCCCAAGTTTTGTACATAGTATTTTTGTGGGTTTATCTTATCTTTTTTTTTAGGATTTTCAGTTTTTGTTTTACTTGAGGACAAGCAAAACTTAAGTGTGGGGGTATTTGTTCAGCCTGAAAATATGCTATTTTCATACCCTTTATTATCTAATATTTGCTCAAAATAAATTATTAGTTTGGGATTTTAATATTGTTTGTGTTTAGTTTGTAGGAATATGAAAGAGTTGAAAAAAATTGAATAAGATGCTGACTTGGCTTGACATAGGATCAAGTGGAGAAAGAAGAAGGAAGCAAAAGAAGCCCAACAGCCCACACCCTTCTCTTTGCTCTCTCCCTTCTTCCCAACCGGAGGCCCAACCTCGAGCCCAACGTGCCTCCTTCTCCTTCTCTTCTTTTCCTCCTTTTCTTCTTTTCTTTCTAGGCCGGCCCAGCAGCAACTCTTCTCACTTACCTCCCACGCCCCTTGCACGTGATTTGCAGTCTTTCTTCTTTCTCCTGCCTCTTCATCTTCTTCTTCAATTGCAGCCCAAAAAATTCGAAGAACAGGGCCTCTTTGCTTCCTCACCATAGCCGTTTCATTCTGTCTCTCCTCATCATTTAATTGAGTCATCATCACCCTCTTCAAGACAACGGGTACAGAGTTGATTGAAGGACAAACAAAGAGGGGGAGGCTGTGGCATTCTTCAAGAGCTTTTAATGGAGGTCGGGCAAAGGGTTCGAGTAGCAAGTAGGAGGGCTCAATATTTTTTTGGTTTAGATTGAGAGTTTAGTCTTAAAAGATTGATGTAATTTGCTTATTAATTAATGGTAGATTGGGGTTGTAATTTTGTTCTCATAACTGTGGTTTGAATTGCTCAAGTTCTTGTTTCCTCTGTTCGAATTGCTCATGCTTTCTTGTTCGCTAAAACTCTGTGTGGAAGGCACAGGTGCTGATTTTCTGGGTAGTTGCGATAAGGGGTTGCTGAGTTAGAATTATTTCAGTTTGGTGCCTCACTACTACTTTGTTGTTGTTCTTTGCAAGGTGGCTGCTGCGTAACTTTTAGCACTTTATTTATTTATTTATTTATTTTTAATTAGTGCAAAAGTTTTGGTAACCTAAATTCATAACCCTTCCCTGAGGACGACACCTGAAGTGTCACAACGATAAACCGTACGCTTGCGGAAATTCATAACACAAGCTTTGTTAAAGTCCATTTATTAATTCCGTCCCTTGCTTTGCAACGCACAATGCACGACTTTCCAATTGTCCAACCTAAAACATGAAAACACAAAATGTTTGAAGGATAAGCTGAAGCTTAGTACGTTCACTCCCATACTATAAAGAATAAATTTCATTTTTCAATGAGCGGTCGTATTGCAATTTATTTTAGTTCAAAATAAGGAGGGGAGAGAAGGATAGTAAAACTATTGCGGATTATTATTTGAAAGTTGAATCCAAACTGATGAGCTCATATGTATATTGCGATCACTGAATAGGTGCACACCTGCCAGACCGATCAAATAGCCTGACCTGAGGCAGAGTGGGTAAACTGAAGGGCCTAAACCCTGATATTTACATGTCCTCATTTATTGGCTTGTCGGAAATCTCCTAGGTCTAATTCTGGCGTTATAATTGTTGTACAATAATCTAATTATCACTTTCCATAATTAAATAATTAAGTAACCTATCAGCTTTCCATAATTAAATAATTAAATAATTAAGTAACCTATCAGCTTTCCATAATTGTTGTACAAATTTGATCTTCAATTTGCTATTATCCCCCAAATGCAAATGTCCAAATGGGCTTCTCAATCTCGTCAAATTAGATTGGGTTCAAAAGTTCAAATGCAAAGAGTAGACAAAGCAACTAAATTGTTACAAGTAGAGTAGTTATACTTGTTATATGATTAGGTATATTTACATATCATATAACTAAGCATAAAACTAAACATTATAGAAGAAGTAGCTGACTTCAAATGATGCTAAAATGTCAACAGCCCACTAAAAGATATCCACTCTAGATGAGCACTGAGATGGGCATGAAAAAAATGTCGCAACATTCCCAAGTCATTGAAAATGTTCACTTCACTACAATTCTCTATTCGGTCCACTAACTTGATCTCATTGTTGAACACATCCATAACTGTTTGGTTGCAAAAGGGCTCCATGTGACATCTTTTGCATCTCCAAATAAGAAATTGCTTTTAAAATATCTCTGTATCATTTAAAGGACAAAAGGTTAATTTATGATAAATGATATACTTTATATTAAAAAAACATACAGATTAAAAGGGTGCATACCTAATTATATTTCTCCACCTCTCATTGAGGGAAACTCCAGTTTTATCATCAACTTTAGTTTGATCATTAACTTCATTTTGATCATTAACTCCAGTTTGATCATACAACGGTATACTATGAAATCAAATTGACCGAATCATTCGTAGCATACTAGCCAAGATCCTAAGTTTGTGAGAAAAGAGCAAACCGTGAAGACTCAATACCATCGTGATGTAATTCCCCAACCCTTTAAATGATATTTTTTACGACTTTTCCTTCACTTGCATTGAACAGTCTAAAGGTAGCTTCGTGCTCGACATAATCTTGAACTCTATAATAAAGTCTAACAACACCACTATTATAGATAGCCCTATGATAGATACTGGTATTGATCCGATAGTTGTGAATTGACCCCAACATAAAGTTTTTAGCCTTATTCTTGGGAATACAGTTATCTATAAACGTGTTTGATGGCTTCAAATGTATGAAACTCCATTGATGAGATCCTTAAGTAATTGCAAATGTAGATTGCTTGATGAATTGCAAGTTGTTTTTAGTTTTTATTCTTAGACCCTTTTAACCCTCCCTTTTCGTCTCCGCCGTTCTAACTCTTCATCTTCCTTAAAGTTGTTTTGTTTATAACGTAATATATATTAGATAATCAGATTATAGATAATTATATTATAATCTAAAATATATTAGATAATATAGTTTATATTAAAAATGAGAAATTATTTTTTTAAAATAAGCACATTGTAATCTCTAACAAAGCAAATGCTAAACATTGGCCGTAGAACAACAAAAAGTGATCCTTCATTTAATTGGGTCACTTAATTAAGATTGATAATCCTATCTACCCATATTTATATTAGGTCACTTAACTATGACTGTTAATCAAATCTAACAGGAATTCACTAAATCTTGCTCCTATAGATTAGTTAAGAACCATAGCAATTATATGATCTAAAAATAAATGAAACTTTAGTTTGCCATGTGGTAGACCAAATAGAAGAAAAATTTAAGAGAAAGATGAGAGATGATCATCAATGAAGTGATGTTCATCAGCCTAAGGTGAAATGGTTTAGGATTGTCATAATTGAATCATAACCACATAGAACTTTTTTGGCACAATAAAGATAAATACATAGATTTCCTAAAAAAAAACCACTTATAAAGCGTTCTTGATCCTCTCCATGGCAATTTCCACCCGAATTTTGACCTCATAAGTGTTCTTGATCGCAATCTACATTTAATTCAAATCATAAAGTGTTAAATGCTTGATAATACCCCTTATGTTGAGATAAGGACACGCAAAGTTAAAGACTCTCAATTGCAAGATTGGGATAAAGAGACATTGTATTCAAGCATCAGACATAAAACCAATGAAAGAAGATCTCATTCACTCAAGATTAAAATTGACAGTTTTATCAATAGGCCACCTCTCAGAAGTCTCACATCTTCCCACCTAAGATTTCCACACAATAAGAGGATGAAATATTTTGAACAACTAGTTCAGAGAAAGGAACATTTCACATGGCATATTCGGTAATTCGGCTAAAGCTATGAAGGGAAGAAGGGAACACATTGTAGCAAAGGAGATAGCCCAAGTCATTAGGAAGAGACTAAAAATTCACCTCTTAAATAGAGATGGGATATTTAAGCAATAGGTAGAAAGGGGTAAAATTGTAAATATGAAGTAAGATTGCATATCCCTTGAACAAATGAAAGTAATTTGTACTTTGGGCAAAACATTTTTAGTATAATGGATTTAATTTACTCTTTTCCATGCCATGGGAGAAAAACAAAACAACTTTAACGAAGAGGAAGAGCTATAATGAAGGAGAAGAAAAGGGAGGGTTAAGAGGGTCTAAGAGTAACAAATATTAAAAACTAACAACAACTTGCAATTCATCAAGCAATCTACATTTGCAATTAGTTAAGGATCTCATCAATGAAGTTTCAGGCATTTTTAGCCATCAAACACGTTCACAGATAAATATATTCCCAACAACAATAAAAACCTGGGCAATTTAAGCCTTAAATTTAACAAGCTAGAGCCTTAGATTTGAATTTTCATACACTTTCATAATTTATACCAAAGCTCCAAACAAGCATATCTAGGGCCCAGAGGGCAACAATATCTATGGGGCAAAATAGAACTGACAAACTAATCAATGATGAGAAAAAATGCCAAAATTTCATATCGAACGAAGACACAATGGTACAAGCAGTGAAGGATACAAAGTAGTGAAGCAGAACTAGAGCATGACCTCAGGCACAATTGTTACAGAAGCTGTAATTAGGCATTTAGAGGGTCTAGGGAAAGCAATACAAGGGGGGAGAAGACGAGTACTTGTGGACCAACAATCACAAAAATTGTTTACCAATGCATTTTGCACTCAATTACGATAGGGAAAGGGAAGAGCTTCGAGTTCAAGGCAGGAGGGTTTCCTTTCAAGTTGAGGTCAGAATTGTGCAAATGAGCATAAACTTCAGCGATTGGTTATTTTAGAATTTTCAATTCCTTCCCTGAAACTATTTGAAGTAATCCGAAACATTACCATTTCTAAAGGGTTTTTAGACCTAACATTGATTGAACCTCAAATTTGTTATTACAAGTCAATGAAAACCTGAGCATTTGATAAACTTCTGTTAAAGATTTTGCGTTTCTTTTCCAGTTAGAAGTAGAAGCTCATATAAAAACATAAAAAATATGGGGAAAAGGGGGCAGCGCAGAGCAAGACTTAAGAGGAGAAGAAAGCTCTTTGTGGTTGTGAGAAGAAAAAGCTCAAAATCTAAGGAAGTGAATTGTTTGGTAGCATTTTGTTAAAAACCAATCTTTCTGAATAGAAAATTCATGAACGATGGAAGCAAAAAAGAAATGTGCTTCAAGCATTAAAAAAGAAGCAGCCCATCGACAATTCCATTAGTTGGTTCATGTATCTCAGATAATAGAATAGATTTCAAAATGTCTAAAATATTGGGAAAAAAATAATGTATTTTGTTTCATAATAAAGTGGGTATTATAAGAACTATAGGTATCAAATTCTTTTTATGTCTTATAATAGTTGGAAAAATTAGACATTGAGGTAGGTACTTAATTAGCCTGATTTCATTTCTATTAGTTGTATGAGCAATTTTAGATCCTTGTGTATCTGTTGCAACTGATTTACAATTTGATCCAATGTCGAGAGTATACAAGTTTATAGTTATATGCTTTTTGATGGCTTTGCACTGGAAAAAAAAAGGAAGGAAAGAGAGCCCATTGACAGCTTTGTTCTGCTTCATTGATGATCATTTGACCTTCACATGTAATGTAACGACATGAATGTCGAAACATCAATTTTCAAAAACTTAGGATATGACCAACAAAATGTTAGGAATTTTCAAGCCAGCGCTACCATGGACCTTGGTTCCTAGCTTGGTTTTTCCCTCGTTGAAAAATTGATAGTAGGTATTCGTGGTAAACAATTTTTCTGGTATTTGTTATCTGAATTGATGGGTAAGAATGACACATTATCTCCATCCAAAACTACCATCAAATCCTATCAAATATGGTGTCTTTTTAGATTGTTAAGCAATGTATACAAGGAAGAAGAACATATAGAAGCAACATGCACAATCTATGTGAGTGATTGCAGCAGTCCAATTGATTGAACTTTTGGAAAACCTTGAACATTCATACTTGTTTCTTCAGCTTCTTATCCCTAACATTATTTGCGGTGTAGAAAATAAGTATTAAGGAAATTGATATGTTCATTATTTGTTGAAATATCCAGTACTACATCCATCCTTTTACTAACAATCTTAAGAGCTATTTCCTTTCAATGGCAACACTCCGTGGGATGACTTCTCACTTGCAGAAATTGGGCAAGTTTAAGGGCGTTGGGTTTCGTTGTTGGCAAAAAAAGATGCACTTCATTCTTACTATTCTAAAGATGGTGTATGTACTTAAAACTCCTTAGTCCGTTGAGACTAAAAAATAAGACTTTAGAGTAAGCCCGCTAGATATCTAAGTTTGAGAATGATAATTATATTTGTTGAGGACACATATTGAACAACATGTCAGATGCCTTATTCTATGTTTATAAAGGGATGTAGTTTGCTAAGGAACTTTAGGAGGCATTAGACAACAAGCACATGGTGGAGGATGATTCTAGCAAGAACTTCCTATTAAGTCGATTTAATAATTATAAGATAGTCAAGGAACATTCTATTCTAAACCAATTGTATGAAATTTAGTGTATTTTGAGTCACTTCAAGCAGCACAAAATGCATATAGATGAGTCTATTATAGTCTTTTATAGTAAACAAATTTTTCCCTTCTTGAAAAGACACTAAAAGAATCCTACAACATACAAAAGAGAATGCATCTTGAGGATTTGGCTAATCATCTTCGTATGGAAGAAGAGTTGTGTATGCAGGATGAATCAAATAATGAGCATGTCTCCAAGATTCACGTCACTGAAGATGAAGAGTCAAGTCGAGGATAGAAAGGAAACAAGAATAGGCCTAACAAGGACAATACCAACAAGAGTAATGATTGAGACTAAGTAAACTAACACCGCTAGCGCACGGGTAGCTGTAGTATAGATAAAGATATCGTTCCTCAGGGACTAATGTAACTTACTGAGTTTTTTCTATCAGAATGTGCTAAGAAAAATTTAATTCAATTGGTGTTGGTATAACCCAACTACTAATTCACTATTCTGAATCAATCAAAGAGAAAATATGTCTAGGAATTCGTAGTTATGAAAGAGTATTCGATCAAAATGAATAACATGTGCTTTTCTCTAATCGGTTAATCTTGAGGAATTGTAATCTATCCAGAAATTTGATCTATTCTTTCAAAATCAATCAAATTTTCCTAAACTGAGCAAAATTCGTTTTTTCAAACTAATTTGCCTTAATTCAAGTTAAATATATTCGATTACTTGTTAGTCCTCCTAATATACAAATCTCTCTTTTGATACGACTCAATGCTAGGCTTAATCAAGCAGTCCAACAACCAACTGTCACCTTTCAGTTTTTCAATTGTTTCTTTCAAGTAAGCAAGCAAATTTTGGCCAAAAATCCACTCACAACATATCAAACACTTGATAAACAAAATCAAACCAATCATGAAAATAAGCATAATTCTATAAATTAAAACATGATTCCAACAACACTTATATTAACTACTAAATCCCTAGACAAAAGAAAACTGCTCAGACATAATTAAGAAATAAACAAAACTAACCAACAATCTGATGAAATCTGAGAGAAATGCTTGATTGAGATGGCCTTCAACCAAGGGCTTCAAACCACCTCAAAAACCAAACACATACTCTTAAGATTTCTCACGAAAACTAAAAATCAAACTAGAAAACAACAAAATTTGAGAAAGAAAGAAAACTAAACTAAACTCTAATCTATGCTTTTTGTATTGCTCTAGGATTGAAGGATTGAAGGATTGCTTTTCACTGCTGCAGGATTAAGCTATTTATACGAGCGCTCACTTGATTTAAGCCACACAGTCGAAGGAAGACGAAGAGGCAGTAGTTACAGGCTCAGCACGGTCCGATCGTGGTTTGGGCTGGAACCAAATTTCTGTTCTTTTCTTGCTCTGCGGGCTACCAACTCATGGGTGTCGATGGAGGAGGTCAAAATACATCTATTTATAGTCAAATGTCTGGTAAAAAGGATTAAAATCATGTAAAACACATCAAACAACTATGCCCGAGCATAAGTCGAGAATAGGAGTGTAAATAATAACAATAAGCACATAATTCTCCTAAAAATGTAGCAAAATAGCCTTAAAATGATGTACACATTAAGCACTTATCAAACTTCCCCATGCTTGAATTGTTACTTGTCCTCAAGCAATATGCTGAAAAAAAAAAAACTATACATAACCTCCTCAGTATAGATATAGGTAACATTCACATGGCAAAGCCAATCCAAGGTACCCCACAAAATGCAAAAAATCATTGATAAACAAAATAGGGAATGAAATTTGCAAAAAGCTTTTGATAGACTACAGTGTTAAACTTAAATCAATCTTCCCCCAAATCGTCAAATACAATCATTGTAGTGTATGAAACAAGTAAGGCTAGCAAGGTCGATAGAACCTCACTATAGTTATGTGGCTTTTACCTCTCATGTGTTTAATAATAATGAAGGTTCTCTCAATTCTCATTCCTTAGACTTAAGTCTACCATAAGCTTGGCAAGATTCTCAAATTCGCCATTACTAAAATGCAAACACACTAGACAATCATGAGGACTTTCATAAGGATGGAACAGGGCTATGGGTAAAGGTAAGAGGGGAACAAATGTTTTGTAAATGAGGAGCTAGAACCCATATACTAAGAGCTAAACAATTCCCATGCATCATACAACATCCTTCTTAAACCATATCAATTCATCAACAAGATAAATCCCAAATTGAAGAGAGAGAGAGTCGAAAATCACAAATATCTTACAATCCCATCAAGGCTAACGCTTTCTTTCGATTTTTTTTTGTATTTTTTTTTCATTTTTGTTTTTTCCAATAAGGATAGCCAAGGGAAAATCCATAACGAACTTTAAATTCCAAATCTTCTCTAAACTTTGTACAATAAAATAAGGTATTTATCAAAATCTCACATCCCTGCATCAAACAACCAAAATTCACTAAAAGATAATAATCCACCTTACTAGTGCCTATGATGCATAAGAATGAAACATTCATTTAGTCTTGGCTTAAGGGTAAGACAAGTATTTGGCCATGGGCTATAATAGGAGGTTTAAATCAAGAAATGGATATAGGCTCAAAAGAGCTAGCAAGGGATACAATACACAACAAAGGTGGCTATTTAGCCGTGGGCTTCAACAAATCAAAGAAAAGAAAAATGCCTCAATCATATTGTCTAAATGCATATGCGAAATGCAATCTTGAATGAGAGTCAAAGCAAGTTCTAAAGAAATGACATCAAGGAAGAGTCACACATGAAAGAAAATATGAGATTAAAAATGAAGAATAGCCTTTAAAAGCTCAAAATCTCACAGGATATCTACTAAGGTCAAAACTAGCTCATCAGTAAACACATGCTAAAAATCATGTAAAGACTCATGGGGTAAATCAACTCGCATTCAACACGTGGTCAAAACATGGAGATCATTTCGAAAACTCATTCGCAAATATTTTATGCATAATTCAGGCGAATCAAAGGATCAAATTAAACCATAGAAGTCTACCAAATCTATAAAGATCATCATCGGACGATTTTTTTTCTTTTTTCATTTTTTTTTATATGCATGCTCCTACAAACAATGCAAACTAAAAATGCAAAGAAACTAATAAAAGAAAGGAACTAAAATGCAACATAGAATAAAAAGAAAACTAAATGCACCGTTAAACAAAACTAAAACTAAAACCAAAAATCAAAAACTACAAAAACTACCACTAAAAACATATACAAAGCGCAAATACACCAAAACAGGAACAGGCATCAGACGCCAAATATAATGACTAACTACCCCATGCTTGAATCACCCATTGCCCTCAATGTGGGCACTGTTCCCTCAATGTGGGCACTGTTGAGTAAAAATTTAATAAAAATAAATAATATGCACAATACAACTAGACCTGGCAAATGGGTCATTCGGTTCGGGTACGGGTTGGGTCAAGTTCGGGTCAGGTCATGTTCGGGTTAAATGACATTTCAGGTCGTTTCGGTTTGGGTCGGGTATGGTTCAGGTCGGGTCGATTTCGGGTCAATCAATTTTTGGTGAAATGCACTCGTCATGCCAAAACAAGCAACTTTGTTGAAAATTTCGGGTCGGGTATGGTTCGGGTCGGGTCAATTCGGGTTTCGGGTGTCGGGTCGGGTATGGGTTCGGGTCATTCGGTTCGGGTTTCGGGTCTCGGGTCAGTTTTGTCAGGTCTAAATACAACTTTCCAACGTGCAAAAAAAAATGTACATCGGTTTATTTTGAGTACGACCTTATTCAAGAGGATAAACCTCCTTAATTACGTCCCCCTCTCGGGAGACCACCTTTTGATTCCGACTCATTCTGCTTTCACTTTTCTTTCTTTGTTTTGTTTTGCATTAATAAGACTTTATGTAATTTGAATAGACAATTATTGTATTTTTAATGTCGAATCTCCCGTATCCAAAAATTATTTGTATCAGATAGTGGCTGTATAGGCACCTTCTAGGAATGGTACTATATATACACATTCTTCATGTGCAGGTTAGAGATCGGGTAATTTTATCTGATTTGGAATTTGGGTTGCACTTATTTTTTTGTCGTGAACTGCCTATGTACCTTTTTTTTATAAAGGATCAAACCAGTCGTGGTTCTTTAATTTTGTTTGGTTTAATTTATATTTTATTTTGGTAATGTTAATAACCATAATTAATTTGATTTTAGTTTTGGATTTTATTTATATAGCCACAAATTTGATTTAATTTTGTCGTTTGATTTTTTGGCTTCGATAGCTAAGTTTCATGTATTAGCCAATTCACCACAATTTTTTTATCGGCCGATTTAGCCCTTCTCGGAATCGGTTCGTATATTATTATTATTATCATTATTTTTGACTTCCAATTGCACCCGAAATTTATTTATGGGTTACCTACATACCCTTAATGGGATCAAATCGATGTAGTTCTTGCCCCAATTTTTAGTTTAGGCTTACGGCCTAGAACAACGGAAATTTATTTGGCTCGGGTTTGGTCCATTATGCCATACTTATGACTTAAAAACAAAAGGCTTCAAATTTTTTAGAAGCTATTTTTTTTTTTGTTATTTGTTTTGGTTACGTAGCATGTAACCAAGGGTTGTAGAACTGCAATTTTGATCTTTCATGAAAGGAAGGGAAAATAAATGAGACTTTTTGATCAATTTCATGGAGTTGAAAATTTGAGGAGGTCGGTTTCTGTAATGGAAGGTTTGGCTTTTTTGGCCTTTGAGCGGTTAAGGTGCGATCGACTTGAACCAAATTAAATTTTTGGGAAGAGGGGGGTGTCAGTTTGGACCCATTTGAGAATTTTGACTACGACTGAGCTCAAAAAATTTTATATCGAGCTTCCTACGTATTCTTAGTGGAATCAAGTCATCGTAGTTCCGATTCCCTCTTTTCACTGAACAATGTTTAAGCGACTGCTCCCATTTAATTTAAAGTAAAACTTATTGTTTTATGTGCTTTTGCCCTTTCTTTTTTTTTTGACAACCTTAACTTGCAAAACAGATCACTACCCCCCCACCCCATCAAACTAATTGTCATGACATTTTATAAATGATGATCATCAAACTAATTATCACTGCCTCCCCATCAAACAGAGCATCATCTCCACCTCTTTTTTTTTTTGGACTGTTAGGTGTACACAAATTTTCAAAAGGGGTGCCCATAAAGGGTACCAACTGATGGTGGTGTTTGGACAAACCACTAAGGCTCCATCTCAACTTTGTTGTATCCTTCTGTTTTAGGTGTACGTCATTATGCCAACCACCACTTTGCTAAGCTTCAGTTTCGTTGCTCACTTCAGCCATAGGTCGAACTCCAAGACATCTACTTTATTTCCATTAGTTAAAAGCAAAACCTTAACTTTATTCCTTTTGTCAAATATGACATGTGGCCTTAGCTTTTTCCCAAAACAGAGCATCATCTTCCCACAACAGAGGCTTGTGTCAAGGGATTAATCTGCAGTTCGACTCTTTTGCTTTGGCATTATTTACCCCCTTGAAGGTCCATTCTTTACTCCTATCTTCTTCTAGGGGTCTGGCAAGGCTCGGGATCTGAGCTTATGGATCTGGCAAGATCCGGGATTTGGTAGAATCCATGATTTTGTGAGTCCATCATGACTCAGGATTCGGTAGAATCCATTTATTTTGACATCCGGTAGGATCTGTGAGTTCATGGTTATGGCAAGAATCAAGTTTGATTTGCAGGTCCGGCGGAGGATGAGTTCGTGATTGGAGATTCGGAGTTGGGGAGGACTCATGCTATCGATGCTATGATCGTTTCCCACTTTTGAGTTGCTTATCGAGCTAATTCCTCTTTTACTTGGATGTGAGGTGAATCCAGAGTTGAGAGGCATTAGAAAGATGAAGACTTAATATTTTGTTACATTTGAATCTTCAATATGTTGGAGGAGAGGATGAGCGTTGCTTGAGTATCTTCCTCACGAACTGAAACTGTAATCTCTGCGCTTGTGCCTTCTTCTCTCAATGTCTTTTTTTCTTTTAATCTCTCTGCTGAGTCTTTCACTGAGGCCCCCCCCCCTTTTTTTGGTTTTGGATTCTGCCCTCTTATTTTTCTACTCCTCCGTATTTTATAATACAGTGAGCAATTGCCTATTGTGTGCTCATGTTGCAGTTAATGGCAGAGTGAAGTTAGTGGAGGAGTGGAGTTAGCGGTTAATGTGAAAGTAATTCCCATTTAATACTCCTTGAACTGATTTTAATGTTCCACCAAATAATCCACAGTTTGATTTCTTTTTTCTTTATGGGATTGACGTACAAGGTTTGAGGATGGGGGGTTATATGATATTACTTATTTCTTTGACTTGGTGGCTTTCTTAATTGAATTTATAAGGGCCCAAATTTTAATTTGACACAAATTTCGAGTCTTTTTATGATAAGATTGTATTGATTTTATGATGGTCAATTTTGACACTGTTAAATTTATCAAAATTTTATGTTTAACAGTTGCCCCCCGGACATTGTACTTGTGGACTTTATTGAATACGTACAAGGTTCGATCTCACATCGAACAACTTTTTTTTTTTTTGATCCTTCCCTTTTTCATTGTGCCAAAATTTTTATGGTACCAATTCATCGAAGGTTCGATGCTGCCTACTGTGAAAAGTTGTTATAGCATCAGAGAGTTTAACAAGTCACCTTATAGGAAAAATCCATGTCTCACCCCACATCATATATGCTAGCTTTTAAAAGGGTATTTTGGGTCTTGCTTTGCTGGATGACCTTGACTTAGGTAGATTTGTACTCTTATTTTCCACACAGTCATGAAGAGGACTGTAGAGAGCTTCTTTCGTAGACATGGAGGTAACTATGATTTTTTTTAAACACGAGTGATCGACAACTCGATGTAAATAGAGGTCGACATGCTATGTTTCAAATTTTAACTTTGGTTGCTTATCTTGATCATCAGATTTGTATCCACCCATTATCGGCATGTCATTTATTTTTACCTCCATCATGATTCCATGAAATACCTTTTTTTTTCTTTTTGACATCCCCATTTTGGTCATCCCTAACAATACGGAATATATCCCCTTTGTTTCTCTTTGTTTTTGGATATTTTTTTTTCATATGGGAGATTTTTTTTTTTGCCTAGGGAAAGGGAGTTTATTTGTGTTTTTGTGGTTGGGTCAGGCATGAAGCCAAATTGCCTACGTACCCCTTTTTTGAGGGATCAAGCCTTCCGTAGTTCAATGGGACTCAACTGTCCATAAATTTCAAGTAAAGAATTTCTTTACAAATTTACCATTGGCAAAGGCATACACAATTTGTCCATCATGATTTGAAAGCTCATATGCCCCCTTAGGAAAGACCTTAGTAACTACGTAGGGACCTTCCCATTTGGACTCAAACTTTCCTTATGTCTTTCGATTGATGACAATTGGCCTCCTTATTGTCAAAACCAGGTCACCAACATCAAATGAGCGGAATTTGACCCACTTGTTAAATGCCCTAGCCATTTGAGCTTGGTAAATTTCAAGTCTTTGCTGAGCCATTAACCGACACTCATCTAATGCTTCAAGTTAAGCCAATCTGACTTGAGTATTTTCATTTGGGTCAGTAAATTGCATGGCCACTCTTAAAGAAGGTAATTGTTCCTCAAGGGGTAACACAACTTCTGAACCAAAAACCAAATTGTAGGGTGTACAACCAGTTGCAGTTCGGACTGTGGTTCGATAGGCCCATAAAGCTTCTGGCAGTCGTTGATGCCAGTCCCTCTTTGATCTTGAGACCATTTTCTTTAACATCTTGCAAAACACTTTATTGAATGCTTCAGCTTGGCCATTTGACGATGGATTGTAGCTCGACGAGAAGCTATGTTTGAACTTGTACTTCTCTGTAAGCCTTATCATCACTTGATTTTTAAAGTAGAGGGCATTGTCTGAGATGACTTTGTGGGGGACTACATATCTATAAATGAGATGGGTCCTGATGAAGTCAGCAACTTGCTTTGCCCCCACTTCTCTTAGCGGGATGGCTTTAGCCTATTTTGAAAAGTAGTCTGCAGCCGCCAGAATAAACAGGTGTCCTCGAGAGGAGGATGGCTTGAAAGGTCTTATCATATCGAGCCCCATGCATGGAAGGGCCAAGATAATATGCTCGGGTGGAGTAATTATGGTGGCTAGTGGATAAAATCTCCATGTATTTTACAAGCTTAACAAGCTTTAGCAAATTTTATTGCGTCTTGAACCATGGTTGGCCAATAATAGCCTAGCCTTTTGATTTGGTTAGCAAGTTTTGGACCTGCCTGATGAACACCACATACCCCAGCATGAACTTCATTTAGGACATAAGTTGCTTCCTCTCTTGACAAGCATCTAAGTAACACCCCATTAAAAGCTTTCCGATATAAGGTGTCATTTTTAAATGTAAACCTTAGTGCTCGTCATTTTACATCTACCCTTTTCTTTGGATCAGTGGGTAGAATGCCATACTGGATGTACTAAATAAGAGGTTGCCACTAGTCTATCTCTTCTTCAATTTCAAGAACGGAGACCACATTTATTTCTTCTGTTTCATCAAAACGATCCAAGGTTGAGGCCAGCAAATGATGTTCCCTGATTGTTATTTGAATTTCTCTTTCATCAGGGAGTGTTAGTGAAGCAACCAACTTTGCTAAGGAATCTGCTTTATCATTCTCGGACCTAGGCACATGGTTAACCTATACTTTAAGGAATTGGTTCATAAGGCTTCTTGCCCTTTGGTAAAGAGGCACTAATTTAGCATTTCTTACTTCGTATTGGCCGTGTATTTGTCGGTTGATTAACTGAGAATCACTGAATACTTCAAGCTAGTCAATACGCATTTCCAGGGCCAATTCGAGGCCAATGATGAGCGCCTCATATTCAGCCACATTATTTGAACAGATCTCAAGGAGAGAAAATGAATAAGGGATAATCCACCTGCTGGTGTGATGAACACAATCCCTACTCCGGCTCCTTGACTCCTCGCCGCCCCATCAAAATATAACTTCCAAGTTTTAACTTCAGCAAGCATAACTTCGTCGTCTGGCAGATCATCGAGTAGTTTTTCATTATTTGTACATGGATGTGCTACTAGGAAATCGGCTATGGCTTGTCCTTTTATTGCTTTTTGAGGCATGAACTTGATCTTGAAAGGGGATAAAAGCATAGCCCATTTAGCCAATCTCCCTGATAGCATGTGCTTAGATAGTATATACCTTAACGGATCTACCTTTGAGATTAAAATAATCTGATGGGATAAGAGGTAGTGTCGTAATTTTTGAACGGAAAAAACCAAGGCAAGGCAAATTTTCTCCATGGATGAGTAATTTACTTCTGCACCCATCATTGTCCGGCTAATATAATACAGGGCGTTTTCTTTCCCTTCATCGTTACATTAAGCTAACATAGCCCCTAAAGACCGTTCGAGGGCTACTGTGTATAATATTAAAGGTCTTCCATGTATTGGAGCCATTAGGACTGGTGGCCTTGTGAGATATTGCTTGATGCTTTCAAAAGCATTTTGACAAGCTTGATCCCAAATGAAAGATGTGCCCTTTTTTAGGAGTCTTGTGAAAGGCTGACACATTCCTGACAAATTTGAGATGAACCGTCGTATGTAGGCCAACCTTCCTTGTAAGCCCCACAATTCTCTTAAGTTTCTCGGAGGGGGCATTTGGATTATGACTTTGAATTTATCGGGGTCAATCTCAATCCCTTCTTTTTGAACCATAAAGCCGACAAATTTCCCTGAGGTGAACCCAAATGCACATTTTAAGGGGTTCATCTTGAGCTGATGTTGACAAAGCTTTTCAAAGACCTTTCTTAGGTCATGTGGGTGATTTTCTCTATCTTTGTTTTTACAACCAAATCATCAACATAACATTCAACGAGATTGTGGAGAAAATCGCGAAAAATGATCGTCATGGCTCTTTGGTAGGTGGCTCCGGCATTTTTCAAACCAAACGGCATTACTGTATAGCAGTATATGCCTTGTGGTGTTCGAAAAGCCATTAAGTCTTCATCTTCGGGGTGCATTTTGATTTGATTGTGCCCCGAGAAACCATCCATGAAAGACAGAGCCCCAAATCCTGTTGTGGCATCCTCAAGAAGTTCAGTGATCGGTAATGGAAAATCATCCTTGGGACATGCATTGTTTAAGTCCTTGAAATCTACACATATCTGGAGTTGACCATTCTTTTTTCGAACGGGGACAATGTTATCCAACTAAGTTGGGTATTGAACTTCACGAATGAAGTTAGCCTTTATGAGCTTGTCCACCTCAACATTTATTTGGATTGTCAACTCAAGACCAAAGCGCCACTGAGGCTGCTTTATTGGCTTTATGCTTTCAGAAACGACCAACTTGTGAACAGGGACATTTGGATCCAAGCCTGGCATGTCTTCATAACCCCAAGCAAATACGTCTTTGTATTCTTGGAGGAGTTCTTCATATTGTGCTACTTCTTCATCATTTAGCATGGCACTCACAAAAATTAGCTTGGGCTCATAAGTTGTTCCCAAATTTATCTCCTGAAGCTGGTCAATTGTTGCTTGACTGCCATCCTCCATTTCTGGAGGTGCAGGTTGAATCGCCTCGACAAAGTCTTGGAAGGGCTCCTGTTCAAGAGTTAAGTCACCGTTTAGGCTTTTAGGTGAATCAACTTGTACTTCGCCACACATTTCATGATATGTTATGGAGATCTGATGATGTTTGAAAGCTTCTTAGTAAGGAAATTCAAAATTTTGAGCATTTTCCTCATCTGCAATAGACACGACGTTAACTTGTTCTGCTTGCTCGGCTTCGTTTTGTTCCCAAACCCAGACAAAGCTCCTAGGCTGCTGCCCTTTCTTGTTCAACTTCCACTTCCTCTGCTTTCTGACATGGAAATTCTTTTGTTTGGGTTCATTCACTTTCCCAAGTCTTTGGAAAACTGAGATTCGAGGTTGGACTTGCTCATTTTTGGAAAACATCTACTGTTCTTTGGGTGTAAGGACCATATCATTTGTGGTATAAGCCTTGAGAATCCCCCCATCATGAGATATTTGAAGATTTTCAAAGGTATTCTTTTGAAATGATGCTTTCAGGACTCCACTTTTAAGTGCGATATTCAACTTTCGGTTTTCCTTGGTAAGTCCTTTCTTATTCTTCTTGCTCCTCTTTGATGATGATGGCCCTCCTGGAGGCGAGCCGCTTGAAAAGGATGCTCTTGTTAGAGGGTTTGAAAGGTTTTCCCTTAACACCACTCTCTTGTTGCCGAGTGATGTTCTTATGACCATATTTTTTTTGGGTATCGACTGATCAATTCTTCAGAGGGGAAATGTATAATTCGTGACAAGAGAGTTCATAATTTTCCTCACTGGAGTCAGGGCCTTTTGGTTGTCCTTTCTTTTGTCTTTAGGTGCGTATTTGAACAACACCTTTGATCGTGAGAACTGATCTTCCTTGGCTTCACTAGCGTAACTGTTAACAACCCGGATGACCTTTTGAGGCCATGTAAGAGGCTTGGGATTTTCTCTTTGGTTACTCTTTATTTGGTTTAAAATAACTTGGGAGGTTCCAGAATCCACTTATTTGTAAAACTTGGCATCAGCGTAATTAACATCTTCCCCATGAAAAGGATTTGCGTCCCCATGGATTGTTTTCTCATTGCCATGCTCGTCAGTGTATTTCAAACACTGGTGAGGAGTCGAGGGAATAGCCTTGCTAGTATGGAGCCACGACCGACCAAGTAAGGCGTTATAAGGAGCATCGACATCTATTACATGAAAGAGAGCATCAGTATAAAGGTTGTCTAGCTCAACTTTCAAAGCAATAGTGCCTAAGGCTTTCTGCCCTACCTAATTAAACCCTTGTATTGTGAACAAAGTTGGGGACAACTGATTTGGTGTTATCGTTATTGCCCTTAATACCCTCAATGGAAGAAGGTCGACTGCAGAACCACGGTCAAGTAGGATCCGATTTATTCTTTTATCCCCAATCCTACCGGTGACATACAGAGGCTTGTTGTGATTTGCAGACGCCAACTGGAGGTCCTCATCAGAGAATGTTAAGCAAGCCATGCATGCAGCACACCGGTTTAAAGGAGATGATATCACCTCATCCACCTCAATAGGATCAACTTGATCTTTGTAGTCGTCGGGGTCCATTAACGCTTGTATAAGTGCCCTTCTTAGCTCTTTGGACATTTGTAAGGCGTCAGACACTTAGGTGCGCTGGGATTCGCTTGAGATAAGAAATGACATCATAATGAACCTTTTCATTATGAGACCCTTGACGAACTTGAAAAGGGATTGCGGTAGGAAGATCCTTCTTAGAATCTTTAGTTGCCTGTCTGTTCTCAACAGTTCCCTGTCTATTTGAGCTTGAGGGAATTACTTCCTTATCACCCTTTTCTTTGTCCTCATCCGGTATTAGTGGTATCTGTGGTGTTGTTTCTTTCTTCTCCTCTTTCCCTGGGTTTCGGTGGTTGGAGTTGACGACTAGATCGAAGAGTTATTTGATCCACCTCTTAAGCGGTGTTTGCAGGAATGCCGCTCGCTTCTTCACATTCATCAGCCCATGAGACCATGCAATATTGGGTTACTTCCCCTTCTTCAGGGTCATCATCTGAGGAGTCACTGCCGAAAAAACCTTTGGGGATATAATCATTTAAAGTGAACGGGGTCTTAACCGGTGGCACGTACTCCTCTTCAAAAGTTAAGGCTTGCTTCTTTTTTGCCCTTAACTTCTTTTTCTTCTTTTTCTTGTTTTTATTTTGTGGCGGCTTCTGTCCTCTTATTTTAACTCCTGGGGACTGAGAAGCTCGAACTATTCCTTGCCGAAATGATCGCCTATTGGAGTACGTTTGCCACCCAAAGCCATCATCATCACCATCTTCTGATGTTGCCCACGCCTCTATACTTGGGTCTAGGTAAAGGTGGGTGCTCCTGGTGAGGGTGCAGGCATATCTAGATACGCCCATACTATTGCTACATCATCATCAACAATGAACTTGATGGGGATCGCATGAGGTGGTAATGACACTGTTGGGATCCCTTTATTAGTTTCTGAGGATGATGGATGAGATTCATCCCTATGTTCCACCATTGAGGCTGCATTTGACAATGCGGCGGGTCCTTTGGCTGGAGCCCCTTCTATCTCAATTTCTCCCCTTCTAATCATATGTTCGATTATGTCTTTGAAGACATAACAATATTTTATAGGGTGGCTAATGATCCTATGGTATGAGCAATACTTAGGATCACTTGTCATATTGACCTCAACAGGTCGTTTTAGCTCTGGAAGAGAAAGGGCTTTTGCAGCCATTAACTCATCAAATATCCCTTGAACATCATTATCATCGAACGGATACTTCTTTTCTTTCCTTTCCTGGAGGGTGAGTCGTCGAGCTCCCTCTTTTTGTTTGCCTTTGCCGTTGTTGAAATTTCCCTCACTGGTTGGCTTTGGCTTGCTCTGGCAAACGTAGCCATTGACTCTCCTTTCTTGTTTGGCCTTTTGATTTCTTCCCTCTTGGGTTGTATGGCTTTTTGACGGGCAAGTTGTCTTTCTACATTACTCGCCTTAGACACAAGGACATCGAAGTTTTGAGGCTCAGCAGTACCAACATATGTGGCAATTTGAGGGTCTAAATTGTTTGCACACATTTGAATTGTTGATTGCTCGCTTCGCTTTTGTGGGCATTGTAAGCTTAAGCTTCTCCACTTCATGATGAAATCATTAACACTTCTGTTTGGCCTTTGGCGAGTATCAGCAAGGTCTATTATAGAAACTCTTCGCTTTGAACTCACGAACTGGGCTAGGAATGCCCTTTGGAGGTCATCCCAAGTATGTAATGACCCAGGCTGAAGCTAGGTATACCATGTAAAGGTTGCCCCTTTAAGGGACTGTATGAACTGCCTAATTAGCAATGCATAATTCAAGGCAGTTTCGCCACACGCTGAGTAGCAATGAGCCAAATGTTCATGTGGTGACCCATTTATCCCGTCAAACTTCTCAAAGTTTGGTATTTGGTAGCCTTTGGGGAAAGGAACCAAGTCATAGTGACTTGGATAGGGGTTCCTATACTCCAACACTGGAGGACTCATGGCAGCTTGGTACTCTTTAATTCCGTAAGCGACCAACTCCTTGATATTCTTACGGAGTCATGACTGTGTTGCTACTACCAACCTCATTAACTTTCTTACGCTCCCTATTCTCAAGGCGGGTGGCGAGGTTAGCAATTTCAGCCTCTTTTTCTGCAAGTTTCTGTTGCAGTTCTTGCATTTGTTCCTTCAGGCTTGGAGTGCTGGTCACTAAGACTGGCATGTTTTCTGGTTGGTTATCGTTGGTCACTCGGACTTGTGGGATGGTAGCTAGTGACTTTTCTTCTTGGAATAGTGTTTTGAGGTCATAAAAGGCAGGGCTTGTAACCTCGTCTTGTTCTTCATATTGGTCCTTCCCTTGATCAAAGGTAGTGACCAAAGATTGCAAGGTTAGCTCAGCATATGTTGATGTCTTGGCCCTTGATCTTGTGATCAGCCCACTGTATGTTTGTGATTCAGCCCCGTTTGAGGTTGAGTCACTTTGACTATGTGATCTGGAAGGCAATATCCTCATACCTTTTGAAGGAACTGGAGTAGAAGTAGCCCCCCCTGACCCGTAGGGTCCTGGGCACCACAGTAGCTGTGCTTGAGGCCGAAGGTCTAACGAATTTAACCTTTGGGGTCTTAGATGCCATTTCCTCCTCCGAATAAGAGGTCATCATTACCTCAGCTACGGGAATGTCAATTAGGATAGTCCCAATGAAGATCCACCTTGTCGAGCGAACCTGAGGAGCCTTTTTGACTCCTGAGGTTCCTTCCCCAAATGGCTTATTGGGTTCTTCAAGGTTGGGGGTTTCTCGTTTGGCTTTACCCCATTTTCAGTGGGTGTACGGAGCAAAACCTGCTTTAGGGCTAAGATAGGGACCCGAGCATGCCTCAGGCCATGTTAGTAACCCAAGCCTGCCTTGGTAGGGCTGCGGCTCGGCTTGCTGTTGTCCCTATCCTTAGGGCTCCCCTCCAAGATGTGATAGGACTATAGCAGGGAATTGGTATTGGGTTGCACGACATAATCATTGACGGGTATGCTGCGACGGAAGACCTTTGTTGAGAAGCCCTCCTCAAAGTCGTTTTGGCTAGCTCCAGGGCTGGTGACGTAGCTAGCTTGGGTGTGCCAGACTTAGCGCTGCACTTGTCGCTTCTGCGCTTGTTGCGCTTTTGGTTCTGGACCGCTTTCTTGGTTAGCGGTCTGTCATTGCTAGGGGCGGGTTTGCTTGCCCTTTCAAGACCCCGTAAAGGTTCCATTGAGTTTGACAATGGAAATTCAGCAAGGATGGATCATGGCCGAACAGTGAAGACCACCTGCACATTCTTCCTTGCCTGGGATCTCCCCCGTTTGATCACAAAGGTGACGGGAAGTTCATTGAAATTGATGGTGACTTGAGGTGCCATTTTTCTGCAAACATCACACAAAACAAAAACAACGGAAAGTAAGAAAATAATAAATATAAGTCAAACATAAACAAATCTGCGATGAAAAGGAAACTAGGGTCCCACCGAGCGTGCCAAAAATTATGTTGAGCAAAAATTTAATAACAATAAATAATATGCACAACACAACTTTCCGACGTGCAAAAAAATGTACATCGGTTTATTTTGAGTACGATCCTATTTAAGAGGATAAACCTCCTTAATTACGTCCCCCTCTCGGGAGACCACCTTTTGATTCCGACTCGTTCTGCTTTACCTTTTCTTTCTTTATTTTGTTTTGCATTAATAAGACTTTATGTAATTTGAATCGACAATTATCGTATTTTTAATGTCGAATCTCCCGTATCCAAAGCTTAGTTGCATCAGATAGTGGCTGTATAGGCACCTTCTAGGAAGGGTACTATACATACACATTCTTCATATGCAGGTGAGGTATCGGGTAATTTTATCTTATTTGGAATTTGAGTTGCACTCATTTTTTTTGTTGTGAGCTGCCTACGTACCTTTTTTTATAGAGGATCAAACCAGTCGTAGGTCTTTAATTTTATTTGGTTTAATTTGTATTTTATTTTGGTAATGTTAATAACCATAATTTCATTTGATTTTAGTTTGGATTTTATTTATATAGCCACAAATTTGATTTAATTTTGTCGTTTGATTTTTTGGCTTTGATGGCTAAGTTTCATGTATTAGCCAATTCGCCACAATTTTTTTATTGGCCGATTTAGGCCTTCTCGGAATCGGTCCGTATATTATTATAATTATTATTATTGACTTCCGATTGCACCCGAAATTTATTTATGGGTTACCTACACACCCTTAATGGGATCAAATCGATGTAGTTCTTGGCCCAATTTTTAGTTTAAGCTTACAGCATAGAACAGCGGAAATTTATTTGGCTCGGGTTTTGTCCATTATGCCATACTTATGACTTTAAAAAAAAAGGCTTCAAATTTGTTAGAAGCTCTTTTTTTTTTGGTTATTTGTTTTGGTTACGTAGCATGTAACCAAGGGTTGCAGAACTGCAATTTTGATCTTTCATGAAAGGGGGGGGGAATAAATGAGGCTTTTTGCTCCATTTCATGGAGTTGAAAATTTGAGGTCGGTTTCTGTAATGGAAGGTTTGACTTTGTTGGCCCTTGAGCGGTTAAGGTGCAATCGACTTGAACCAAATTAAATTCTTGGGAAGAGGGGGGTATCAGTTTTGGCCCATTTGAGAATTTTGACTTCAACTGAACTCGAAAAATTTTATATCGAGTTTCCTACGTATTCTTAGTGGAATCAAGTCATCGTAGTTCTGATTCCCTCTTTTCACTTAACAATGTTTAAGCAACTGCTCCCATTTAATTTAAAATAAAACTTATTGTTTTATTTGCTTTTGCCCTCTCTTTTTTTTTAACAACCTTAACTTGCAAAATAGATCACTGCCCCCCCCCCCATCAAACTAATTGTCATGATCATTTTATAAATGATGATCATCAAACTAATTATCACTGCCTCCCCATCAAACAGAGCATCATCCCCACCTCTTTTTTTTTTGGACTGTTAGGTGTACGCAAATTTTCAAAAGGGGTGCCCATAAAGGGTACCAACTAATGGTGCTGTTTGGACAAACCACTAAGGCTCCACCTCAACTTTGTTGTATCCTTCTGGTTTAGGCGTACGTCATTATGCCAACCACCACTTTGCTAGGCTCCAGTTTCGTTGCTCACTTCATCCAGAAGTCGAACTCCAAGACTTCTACTGTATTTCCATTAGTTAAAAGCAAAACCTCAATTTTATTCCTTTTGTCAAATAAGACATGTAGCCTTTGCTTTTTCCCAAAACAGAGCATCATCTTCCCACAATAGCAGCTTGTGTCAAGGGATTGATCTGTAGTTCGACTCTTTTGCTTTGGCATCATTTTCCCCCTTCAAGGTCGGTTCTTTACTCCTATCTTCTTCTAGGGGTCTGGCAAGACTCAGGATCCGTTGGGATCCGAGCTTATGGATCTGGCAAGATCCGGGATTCAGTAGAATCCATGATTTTATGAGTCCATCATGACTCAGGATTCGGTAGAATCCATTTATTTTGTGATCCAGTAGGATCTATGAATTCATGATTATGGCAAGAATCGAGTTTGATTCGCGGGTCCGGCGGAGGATGAGTTCGTGATTGGAGATTCGGAGTTGGGCAGGATTCATGCTATCAATGCTATGACCGTTTCCCACTTTTGAGTTGCTTATTGAGCTGATTCCTCTTTTACTTGGATGTGAGGTGAATCCGGAGTTTAGAGGCATTAGAAGGATGAAGACTTAATATTTTGTTACCTTCGAATCTTCAATATGTTGGAGGAGAGGATGAGTGTTGCTTGAGTATATCTTCCTCACGAACTGAAGCTGTAATCTCTGTGCTTGTGCCTTCTTCTCTCAATTTCTTTTGTTTTTAATCTCTCTGTTGAGTCTTTCACCGAGCCCCCTCCCCCCCTTTCTGGTTTTGGATCATGCCCTCTTATTTTTCTACTCCTCCGTATTTTATAATACAGTGAGCAGTTGCCTATTGTGTGCTCATGTTGTAGTTAATGGAGGAGTGGAGTTAGTGGAGGAGTGGAGTTAGCCATTAATGTGAAAGTAATTCCCATTTAATACTCCTTGAACTGATTTTAATGTTCCACCAAATAATCCACGATTTGATTTTTTTTTTCCTTTATGGGATTGATGTACAAGGTTTGAGGAGGGGGGTTATATGATATTACTTATTTTTTTGACTTGGAAGGGCCCAAATTTTATAGCCCCTATTTTAATTTGACACAAATTTCGAGTCTTTTTTTGATAAGATTGTAGTGATTTTATGAGGGTCAATTTTGACACATTTAAATTTATCAAAATTTTATGTTTAACAGGCACAGAACAGAAAAAGGGAAGGGGAGAAGCACATAGCATTCAGAAAGAAGGTGGTGGTGGAGGATGGGGTGGTTGGCCTTAGGAGATATGCCAATCTCGTCAGGTCTTTAGAGATGCCATATAGTCTTGGAAATATTGTGTCTAGGAAGCAAGCAACCCATGAAACTCATCGTAGAGCTCTTGGACAAAGTCCCGAAGAGCGGCATTCTCAGAAGTAACAAAAGCTTGGAGGGAAACTTGCTTCTCTTGAATGGACCTAAGGGTGTCTTGAATATCATAATAGTCAAGAGGGGGTGATTGAGAGGAAGAACTAGGTCCGGCTTGACTAGAGTGAGGGACTAGATGATGGCTTGTTGGTCGAACAACCTCCTCATCACCAGGTACCCAATAAAGGTTACCTGGGTGAAGAAGGGTGGTGCGATCCACATTGGGAAACGGTAAAAGTCGGTCCCCGGCGTAAATCCAACACAAACGGCCAGCCTTTACTTTACAGAAGTTCATAATCTCAAAAGCATCTTGATCAAGCTGCTCAGACCTGGAAACTCTATCCTCAGGATTGGGCTCAACTCCCAAAAATCTAGCAGTAGTAGTTCAATCCCACCTATGGCTATCCTACCTTTAGTACTAACAGCAACACAATGCAATTGTCTAGCTAAAAATGAACCTGGGCCATGCTGATCTCCATCAAGCATACATGACAAAAAGTACAACTCAAAAAGTCTCGGGACATTCAGACCATCGTCCTGAGCAAACAAAGAACAAGCCATGATACGCTAAGCTTCTCCAATGTAGGGGTTCCTAATATGTGTGCATTTTGATGAACTGGTGTTGTACCTAACACTCCCCGAAAGCTCACCCCAAAATGCATTCGGGTTGAATTCATGGGGGACTTGGCGATGCGATAAATCCATGCTAGGCGGAAAACCAAAAATACTGTTGAAGGTACCTAAGTTCAATCCATACAATTGACCATGCAAATAGAACGATATATATAATTGGCTTGACATTGAGGCCCTCTAGTGACCTCGACATGGAATGTATTAAGAAATTCTAGAGTCGGGTCCCGGTATGTATGCTCTTTGAGTTCTAAAAAGTGTTCCATACCACCTCTTGTAAATAACCATCTAATATCATCCAACATTCTCAACCGGGCTAACAAATCCTCATCATAATATGTAGTTGCTACAACAATACGTTCATTCAAACAATTGTACCTAGCAACATGATCAGGATGCGTTAAACCAAGAGGGTGAGGAATGTTACCTCTAGCACGCGCAGTTCAGGATGCCCTTGGAGGTTGAGATGGTGCTTGACTTGAAGAACCAAACTAATCTCATTGGTGCTCCTTTGTCTCTTATTTGGTGTCATGTTTGCAAATTCTAACCAAAAACAAAACTAAAACCAAAAATAAGAAATAAAACCTAGAAAATTGAAGAAATTAAGTAAAAATATGAAGAATAAGAGAGAGAAAAGGATAGGTATGGTAGATGAGATAAGTTTGAAGAAAAAGAAGAAGAAAGTGATGGAATTTATGGAGAAAGATGAAAGATTGCGTGAAAGGGGATGATTTGGCATGAAAAGGATTGAAAATGGTGAAGAAATGAGGAAGATTGAAGGTGGGAGGTATGGAGTGTTTAGCGAGAGAAAATGGAGGTAGAGAGAGAGTATGTTGAGTTGTTGAAGAAGAAGTGAGGGAGAGGAAAGGGCACCGCGGTCAAAAAGCTAGACCGTGGGCCGTAGCAGCAGACCACAGTTTGTGGCCTTCACCACGGGGCAACAGTGGTGTCTGCTGGTCCGCTATTTTTTTTTATTTTTCTAGGTTGGCATCCCACAGTCGTATTTATGGGGGAACTGGCCATGGTGCCAACATTTTATTCTTATATATATATATATATATATATATATATATATATATATATATATATTGTTTTGTTTTCTCTTTTTTTAATTTTTTATTTTCAAATCACAAAGTGCAAAAATAGTAAAAATAAAAGCTAAGGAAAGAAAAAAGGGAAAGGAAAAAGGACTTGGGTTGCTACCCAAGAATCACTCTTTTAAGGTCAAGAGCTTGACCCTTGTTCTATGCTTGGTCTGGATCAGATAATTTATGGGCATTAGCTTTGTCTCGGCCCACAAAATCAAATTTCTTCAGTCGAAGGTACCATCTTAAAAGTTATGGCTGCAGGTCCTTCATTTTCATAACTTGGTGCCACAATGCATAATCTGCATATAAAACAAATCGCTCTTGTGGCCCATCAGACGGGCTACCATCAACTCGTTCAACCTTTACATCAAAATTTGCATCAAAACCTTCCACCGGGGGCCTAGAGAGAATAGTTTGCGCAAACCTGCAATAATCACTTATGGAAGATTCATTACGAACAGGGTCCTCAACTTCGGGCTTGTTAGGTGGCGTAGTAGCAGAAAACTCCACCTTAACATACCCTTAGTTGGGGTCCTCATAAGAAATCCAGTAAGAATTAAGAGGATCTTCATAATTCAAGACATTATCCATATCGATCTCAGGGGAAAGGGGTAATGCATCCAATATAGAAGAATGAGGAGAAACCACGTCCTCCTTTATATGACTAAACACAGCAAAGTGTCCTTCTACCTTAAAAGATATACGACCCTCTCTTACATCAATGTGGCAACCAGCTGTCGCCAAAATGGACCGTCCTAGGATAATTTGAGCATCGTTGGTTTTAGGCATATCAACTATAATGAAGTCCTCCAACATCTAAATGTCTCCTATATTGACTGGCATATTTTTCAATTTGCCCATAGGTTGCGTCACAAAACCATTAGCCAACTGGAGTGAAAATGGTGCGGCTAGTAATGGTCCTAGGTGCAACTTATGAAACAAAGAATAGGGCATTATGCTGACACCAGCACCTAGATCGCATAGACCTCTCTTAATTTCCACCTTTCCCACAATGCATGGAATAGAAAAATACCTAGGTTAGGGAGCTTAGGGGGAAAATGGTGGGGATCTTAACAATCTTATTCTCTTTGAACGTGGCAATCTTGCCATCATTATTTCTCTCCTTATTTCCAGCCATGATTATTTCTTTACCCTCTTGCATTGGTATATCCTTAGGGTCAGTTAAGTCCTCTTCTTCTTTCATATTAACACAGTTATAGCACTCACTAGGAAGTTTGTCTGGGGGCATAGATGAGAAAGTAACTTTTGGGGTAATTTGAACTTCTAACATCCTATTATGAGTTGTAATTACATAAGCCTTTGAGGTTAATTTCTTAATATACTTATCCTATTTTTTTTATGCCATAAGCATGCTTTCCATCATTACCTCTAAATTAGACTTTTGGGGCATCTGAGAAGGGAATGAGGGTCTTTGAAAGCCAGGGGGTGGTCTAGCATTCATAGGGGGAACATTTACTTGGTTTGGATTAGACCTATAGGAAAATTTTGGATGATTCTTCCAACGCAGAATATATGTATTAGATTAAAGGTCATTGATCGATCTTGGTTGAAATTTTGAACATAATTAACTTCATTATGGTCTTAGGAAAAAGGATTCCCAACTTGACAGTTCAAAGTCACATGCTCAACAGAACCACAAATTTCAGAAGGGAAAGGGGCACTAGAATTCACAACATTAACATTCATGCGATCCAGTCTTTGAGTCATGGCATCTACTTTAGCAGAAAGTAAAGTGAGTGCATCAACTTCAAGCTTACCTCTAACCCGTTTAGGTTTGCCTCGTTCAGTGGACCATTAAGAATTATTTAGTGTCATTTCCTCGATCAGATTATGGGCTTCAACCTCAGTCTTACTCATCAGGGTTCCTCCTGTCGTCGCATCACTAGTGGACCTCACAAACTAGGTCACACCATTATAAAAGGCTTGGATAGTCATCCAACGCTAAAGACCATGATAGGAGCATAGGCGTAGCAAGTCTTTAAAACGCTCCCAGGCTTCGTAGAGCGTCTGATCATCTTTTTGCGTAAAATTGGTGATCTGATTCCTTAAGCCTGTTGTTTTGCTTGGAGCGAAAAACTTGGCGAGGAGTGCTCTTGTCAACTCATTCTAGGTGGTAATGCATCCAAATGGCAAAGAATGTAACCAAGCCCTTGCCTATCCCTTAATGAAAAAGGAAATAAGCACAGGCGAATCGCATTATTGGAGACTCCATTGAGCTTCAATGTGTCGCACACATCTAAAAAGACTGAGAGGTGTAGATTCGGATCTTCTAAAGGAGTTTCGCCGAACTGGGATTGTTGCATCATCAAAATGAGTGTCGGTTTGAACTCAAAATTATTGGCATCTATAGTAGGGCGAGCGATGCTTGAGGCAATCCCTTGGACTCTAGGGGTAACGAAATCTCGAAGAGTTCTCCTTTGGTCACCTTCTCTCCATGCCATGTTTGAATTCCTTCTTGCCTCGCACCTTTGTTCTTCAATCCTTTGCTTTTTCATCCTTAAGCGAAAGTCCTCTCAATCTCAGGATTGGGTTCGTACAAGATCGAACTTCACATAAACTAAGAAAAATTCCTGCAAGCACATTCACCAACACTACCAGCATAGTTAAACAAGAAAAGAAAATAACAATAAAAAAGAAATAATAAAATACTTATTCACTTTCACAAGACTATCTCAACAGTTAAAAATTTAGTCCCCGACAACGACGCCAAAAACTTGATTAAGATTAACTAACTAACACTGCAAGCGTGCGAGCTGCTGTAGTATAGATAAAGATATTGTTCCTCAGGGACTAATGTAACTTACTGAGTTTTGTCCATCAGAATGTGCTAAGTAAAATTCTAATTCAATTGGCATTGATATAACAACTACTAATTCACTATTCTGAATCAATCAAAGAGAAAATATGTTCACGAATTTGTAGTTATGAAAGAGTATTGGATCAAAATGAATAACATGTGCTTTTCTCTAATCGGCTAATCTCAAGGAATCGTAATCTATCCTGAAATTTGATCTATTCTTTCAAAATCAATCAAATTTGCCTAAACTAAGCAAAAGTTATTCTTTCAAACTAATTTGCCTTAATTCAAGTTAAATATATTCGATTACTCGCTAGTCCTCCTAACATACAAATCTCTCTTTCGAGACGACTCAACGCTACGTTTAATCAAGCAGTCCAATATCCAAATGTCACCTTTCAATTTTTCATTCGTTTGTTTCAAGTAAGCAAGCAAATGTTGGCCAAAAAATCTACTCACAACATATCAAACTCTTGATAAACGAAATCAAACCAATCATAAAAATAAGAACAATTCTACAAATTAAAACATGATTCCAACAACACTTACATAAACTACTAAATCCCTCAACAAAAGAAAACCACTCAGACATGATTAAGAAATAAACAAAACTAACCAACAATTTGCGGAAATCTGAGAGAAAGGCTTGACTGAGATGGCCTTCAACCAAGGGCTTCAAACCGCCTCAAAAACCAATCACATACACTCAAGATTTCTCACGAAAACTAAAAATCAAACTAGAAAACTACAAAATTTGAGAAAGAAAGAAAACTAAACTAAACTCTAATCTATGCTTTTTGTATTGCTCTAGGATTGAAGGATTGAAGGATTGCTTTCCACTGCTGCAGGATGGCGCTATTTATAGGAGAGCTCGCTTGATCTCAGCCACACAATTGAATGAAGACGAAGAGGCAGCAGTTACAGGCTCACCACGGTCCGACTGTGGTTTGGACTGGAACCGGATTTATGCTCTTTTCTTGCTCCACGGGCGTAGCAACTCATGGGTGTCTGTAGGGGAGGTCAAAATACATCTATTTATGGTCAAATGTTGGGTAAAAAGGCTTAAAATCTTGCAAAACACATCAAACAACTATACCCAAGCGTAAATCGAGAATAGGAGTGTAAATAATAACAATAAGCACATAATTCTCCTAAAAATTTAGCAAAATAGCCTTAAAATGATGTACACATTAAACACTTATCAAGTAATAAGAAGGCAAAAATGGATTATTGGCAATGCAACAAATCGCACCACAAGAAGAGAGAATGCACTATTTGGAAGCACAAACATGGATTAATCAAACAAAAGGCTAAGGCAAAGTACAACTTCAACCATGATCTTTGATCAAATAAATGTTGTAGCTGAAAAGATAAGTTTGGATTATTTTTTTTTAGTTTGGATTGTACAAACTAAAACAAAATGTCTCTCTAAACTTCCTCTACTCCATTTTTGTGGAGTAGTAGCTAGTCTACAGTTTTTAAATCTAGGTCAATCAGAATTAGTCTTTTTATAATTTTGCAATTTAAGGGTAAGACTACTACATCATATCCCTTCCCCACACCCAACTTGGTGGGGCGATTTTTGAGGCATTAGATTTGAATGTTGTCTTAAGTGACAATGATTGATGGGTTGATTCGGGTGCTTCTAAGCATGTGCACAGGGACCACTCCTTCTTTAAGATTCATGTGTCAATTGAAGATAGGAAAGTGCTCTACATGAACAATATATCTGCCGTTGATGTCAAAGGGATATGCCAAGTAGAATTAGTATTTACTTTCAGTAAAACTCTTACATTGAATTATGTACATTATGCTCTAGAAGTTAGGAAGAATTGTGCTTCCAGTTTTATAAAGTAGACATAGTTAAAGTACTGTGAGTCCAAGTAATGGTTAAGAATAAGGAGACATAGTTGAAGTAAAAAGAAGTAAGTAGATTAAAGAGGAGAAGTCTTTTGGATCGAATTTCTTTGTCTACCTAGAAGAAGGAATTATGGATTCCATTGAAAATAAAATCCCCTATGTTTATTGACTTGTATCCAAACTCCTTTAAAGGGGTTGTGGAATCTCAAGATGCTCCTTTCTAGAAATAAGCAGTCTAAGATGAAATAGACTCAATGATGGAAAATAATACTGAGTTTTAGTTCATTTGCCCCTTAGATGTAAACCTATTACATCAATATGGATCCTTAAAAGGAAAAAGAGAGTAGATGGTACCATAGAAAGATTTAAAGCTCAGTTAGCAATGAGGGATTTTAACCAAAAACATGGTATTGACTACTTCGATACTTATGCACTGGTAGCTAGGATTGTAACTATTAGAGTATCATCACTCTTGCCGCAATTCAAAAGCTAACTATTCACCAAATGAATGTAAATATTGCATTCTTGAATGGTGATTTAAAAGAAGAGGCATATATGCGACAACATAAAGATTTCATAGTTCCAGGCCAAGAAAAGAAGGTATGCAAAGTCATAAGATCCTTTTATGGCCTAAAGCGAGCACCTAAATAATGACATCAAAAATTTGATGAAGTATGCTATCATTTGGCTTTAGTATTAATGAATCGAACAAATGTGTTTATCCTAAATTTGAGCGTGTAAAAGGTGTGATTATATTTCTAAATGTAGATGACATGCTAATCCTTGGAGTTGATTTAGAGGAAGTGGAGAAAATGAAAAGTTTTCTACCTTCCAAATTCTCCATGAATACTTTCCATTAAGATCACTAGAGACAATGATAGCATTTGCTAGACTTAATCATTACATTAAGAAAGTACTTGGGAGATTCAAATACCAAGATTGCTCCCCAACAGCCACTTCTTTGATCCAAATTATAAGTTGACTCGAAATAGTGGGAGACCTTTTGCACAGCTTGAGTATGCAAATATCATAGGATGCTTAATATATGCCATGACCAGCACAAGGTTGGATGTTTCATTCATCGTTAGGGAGGTAAATCAATATAGTAGTAATCCTAGTAAGATTCATTGGCATGCAATACGTCAAGTTTTGAAATACTTGAAGAAAACTCAAGACTATGGCCTACTTTACTCAAGTTATCCTTCAATCTTAAAAAGATATTCATATCTAAGTTGGATAATTGATAGAGCAGATTATGCCTCGACGTCAGGTTGAATATACTTGCTTGATGGAGGGGTAGTATCTTAGGCATCCAAGAAGCAAATACGCATTATAGATTCCACCATGGTTGCTGAGTTTGTAGCCTTAGTTGCAACCAATAAAGGGGCAGAATGGCTACAAAACTTGTTGTTGGAAATGCCTTTACAGTCGAAGCTAATGTCACCACTCTCGATCCATTGTGATAGCAAGTCGACACTGTCTATGGTTTATAGTCATGTCTGTAATGACAAATCAAGCACATTAGATTTAGACATGCCTATTTTCATCAACTGATGAAAGATGGAGTGATCACTGTTGATTACGTGTAAATAAGTGAGAATATTACAGATCCTTTAACAAAAGTTTTAGCAAGAGACTTCGTGTTGAGAATTGATGAATGTCATATTTTCATAGAATTTCTGTGTTAGGGTGTCGTTTTAGGGGATTAGTGTGCTTAATGGTCTGATTTATGCCCTATTTCTTCTATTGCACTTGGTTCTGATTGTTTTGAGAGCAGTTGTAGATTTTCGATCTTGTGAACCCAAAGCATGGTAGTACAATGAAGATTTTGAGGCCTTGTTTATTAAAGAAGATAACAAATAGGCCCAAAGACACTCACCACAGACAAACCGTGGCCAATATCTCTGCCTAGAAGGTTTCAGGAAGAAGTACCAGATGAATCAAGAGAGAACGAGCATGGCAGTGGTTAGCACGGTTTGACCGTGGTGGTGCCCATAGTTTGTGGGTGGCGCCATGGATAGACCATGATGAGCTTTGTTCCCCTGGGGCTGTTGGATTTCTTTACGGCTTTTCATATTCTAGGCGTTAATATGTTTGCAGACTTTATTTTAGTGATAAAAGCCTTATCTTACTTCTTTCATTCACCATTTCGTTCCACTCTTCAACATTCGTAATCTAGATTAGGATCTAAATTTAGACTAAAGTAAGAGAGAGATAATTGAAGTGGAGATTTTGCAAGGATTCCAAACTGGATTTGCAAACGACGGTTCAAGCGCGATCTTGGTTGAGCAATTCTCTTCCCTTCACTTTTCTTGTTTTGGATTTATGTTTTGTAATTTAGATTACCATTTGTTGTTTTGATCGTGAATTTATGCAAGTACTACTTAATTTCTCGATCTTATGTTAATATGTTTCGGCACTTTACAATTTGTTGGATTGTTTTATCAAATCTTAGATGTTTATTGCCTTATGAGAAATTCTATCACTTTCTTACATGTTTCGGGTATTGAGTGAAGAAAGGAAAAGTGAAATTTGATACTGGAACCCTATGATTTGACTTGATGCATGGAGTGTTGAGAAAGTCACATCAATTGAGAAATTTGAATGGCCGTGTGGGCCAGCTATCTAAATAGCCAGTCGTTTGGCTTAGTTGATGTTAGCTATTATGGAATGTAAACCCAGTGCTCCGGATGTGTCGTCCATTGAGCTGTATCTTTTACTTACCCCTTTTATTGAATTTTATACTTGGTGTACTTCGGTGTGTGGCTCGTACAGTTGTGGTCTCCAATCTTTAGTCGTCAAACTTGTTTGGGTATTTTTTATGTTCCTACTGTTGCATGGACCTAATGTAAGGCTTTAAGCCTGGGATATGGTTAGTTTTTATGTGGAGCTCTACCCGTTTTGTTCCGGGATTTAAGAAGTCACTAACACTTCTAGCCCTAGGGGGTAGGGGTGTCACATGGTCAAACCCCTCTGTTTCCCCTCTTTGCTCTTACAGAACAAGGGTTTGGCCTATACTTGCTTTATCACCTTCAACTAGATTCGGAAAACCACATCCTCCCGAGACACCACCATTGCCCCTTCCTTCTTCCTCTCTTTCTCTTTCTAGGCTATAGAGAAACAGTAGGTTGTGGCCCCTGTTTCATGCTTGCCTCTGCTCGACCTTCTTCTAATTGCTCCACTACTTCTCTTCCCTTGTTCTTTCCCTATCTCATGACTACAATAGCCCTGTTTCAATGTCTTTCCAAACGTACCAGCCACCGCCTAGAGACCACCACCAACACTGCTCAGCAACTGTCCAAAGGCCTTTCAATCAAAGGCGCGCCTTTGCCACCAAACACGGTGTTGTTGCTGGTGTTTCTCCTGGAAGTCTGAAGGCTCAACTAGATTAATTATATTCTATCTTTCACCCATGTTTTTTCAGTTTGCTTGAAGGGAAGAATTAGGCACTTCTGCTTAAAAAGGATTCTAAAATAATCTGGGCAAACAAAGATAGATTCTATAGGGGTATTAGTTTCTTAATTTAATTTTAGGGTATTAAAGGTTATGTTTAATTAACTGTAATGGTTACACTTTCTGGCAAAGCCATAGTTTTGTGGTTTGGTTTTTATGGTTGGGGGGTGGGGGGGGAGGAGGAGGAGGTGAGGACAATAGCATGTAGGATTTGGCATTTGTCCAAATGATAAATTAGTCTATACACTCTCTTACACATCATTTATTAGTCCACTGAGGAACCCACATAAAATAACACTTATATGTCCCATCAAAACTTTATGGTCTATTATAAATTAGGGCAAAACTTTTTAGGTATTTTGCCTATAGAAAATTGTTCTCAGAATACCTTCCAATATGGCCAACATCTTTTTCTTTTTGAGACTGAACTTTCCAAGAACATATTTATGCCACACCTTAGTAGATTTCCTAAACGGATCTATATTTTCAGTCAAACTCCTATTCTGTTTCCATATTGTAGTGAAATAATCTTTGAACTGAGGGTGTAATGCCAAGCTATAATGCTTCAAAAAGGGTAGTTTCTGATTTCCATCGTCGGCCAAATCTCTACTAATGAATGTCATAAATACGTTCTTGGAAAGATGCCAAGCTATGATGCTTCTAAAAGGGTAGTTTCTGATTTCCTTCATCGACCAAATCTCTACTACTAAAGGGCAATGATCCGAGACTATAGCTCACAAACTTGAGAAGGAGAGAGACAAGGTGTTCCCTCCAATTTGGAGGATGCCAACAATATAATTATAATAATTTCAATTGAAAAAAGAATAATAATCAAGAGATAGAGCTAACATTTAACTAGACCTGGCAAAACTGACCCAAGACCCGAAACCCGAACCGAATGACCAGGACCCATACCCGACCCGACACCCGAAGTATGCTCACCCGAAAGTGGACCCGAAACCCGAATTGACCTGACCCGAACCATACCCGACCCGAAATTTTCAACAAAGTTGCTTGTTTTGGCATGACGAGCGTATTTCACCAAAAATTGGTTGACCCGAAATCGACCCGACCCGAACCATACCCGACCCAAACCGAAACGACCCGAAGTGTCACTTGACCCGAACATGACCCGACCCGAACTTAAACCGACCCGTACTCGAACCGAATGACCCATTTGCCAGGTCTACATTTAACGGTGCAAGCCTGCAAAACTAATTATCCAAATTAAGATATTGTCAGCAACATCTTGAATTGGTGGTTCCTTCATTTAATGGGGTGTAGAAACATGAAGGTGAATGATAGGATAATAGTAACATAGGTGACTTCACGCTTTTGATTTTGATATACACGTGTGATACAAGCTACTACAAATAGCTTATAAACTTCACGGTACAAGTATGCAGGATTGAAAATAACTCAGAAGAGCGAGCTTGAAGGGGGGGGTGTATAAACCACGAGTATGAAGGAGTGTGCCAAAAACATATCCTATTGATCCAATTAACAAATATGGTGTAATCGGTTCTTTAGGTGGGAGAGAGAGAAAGTTTGTTTTCCATTCAAAGTCACATTGCATTAATACAGTATTGTTATGGTGGATATTATCATGCTAAACTCGGGATCGTAGAAGTAAGTCTACTGAGGGACTTAATCACATAAAAATTCTCGTGCCTTTTTTTTATTTTTCCAGCATTATTCATCCGTTGGCCCAACCATCATTTCCCAACAAGTACTCCCCCGCCCCCCCGCCTGCCGGGCCAAATATCATCAAAATACAACGCATTAAAAATCCTTTAACCTTCACAAATTTACAACCAAAATTTCTCTTCAACACTTGCCCGCTCCGTTCACCTCCTTATCCCTACTCGACCACTATATTTACCTCTATCTCCCTATTTAAATCCTAAGGCTTGGATCGATGAAAGTTTTTGTTCCAATCCATGGACTTTCAATGAGGATTCTTAACTATTAACTCATTAGGTCAGGAATCAGGAGTATAGTGCATCAACCCTCACTTATCTACAATGTATGAGCAGTAGAATTCTTCAGAGGGGTGTATGGCATATCCCAGTAGTCTTCAGCATGCACAATGACATGCTTCTTGACTGAACCTCCACACTTATCTACAATGTATGAGCAGTAGAATTCTCCAGAGGAGGGATGTACGGCATATCCCAGTAGTCTTCAGCTTGCACAATGACATGCTTCTTGACTGAACCTCAATTTCTGTGGGATCGGGTGCTGTCAGCTCCAAACCATTGACCCCGCTGCGAATCCATGATGTAGACCAGAAAGCCTATAGGTAAGCTTTGAACTGCACGGATGCTCAAGAAACCATCAGCATATACACTATGGCTGCACACCCTTATTAACTTTTCCATTAAGATACGAGCCTAATGTTCTTTTTTTCCTTTTAAATAGTGAATTGCATCTCGCTCCTTCCACATTCATCAAAACTGGCATTTACAGTAGAGTAGCAGTGGAACTAAGATTGACATAGGCTACTCAAGCAAAATCTCTCGATAATTAACCCCACAACTTGTTTCTTCCTGATCTTCCACACCTACCATAGTTACCTATTTACCCACTTGTATGACTAGTCTATGGAGAAATTTCCAATAATAATTTAACATATGATCATTCGGCTTCACCTGATGCCACATGCCTGTACAGAATATTGCGTATGCATCAGCACCATACCTACAACATAATACAAGCCAAACCACTTTAGTGTCTTACTGGTAACTGAAAATCATTAAAAGTAGCGAAAAACACAAGTAATACTCACTTTCCAATCCCGTGCAGCTGAGTCACGTGCGTCCACTTGTCTGACAAATACTCTCTTGAAAATCGTTGAATCATTGCTGCTCGTTTTCTTTGCAAACCTAAACTTTGTATCACGCTTTGGAGTTCAATTGGATCAGCATCAATGGCAGCTTCTGCATTTGGGCATAGAGAAAAAAGGTCCCACAGAACATCCCTGACCTACAATAAAATTATGTGTATAATTAATTAATCAATTTTGTATGCTAAACATGCATGCCTGCCGTATTACACAACTGACAAGCTCAAAAGTGATGAGGCGACAATCAGCTATTTTACAACAAGACCATGTTGTGTGCATCCCACTTAAGAATCAAGATGTAGGCAAATGACCCCTATAGGCAGAGAGGTTGATTATGAGAAACCAAACACAGACTACAGGTTTGACTGGCTGAAATCAATGTAACTGAAGGGAAGACGTAAAAATAAGTTTAATGCAAAAATGGTAGGGACCAAAATCAGTGAGGTACATCTAAGGACGCAACGGACCGAATTCGGATCAGACGTTGGGACATCCGAATCTGATATGCCAGACCGGATGGAACCTGCAACTTCGCTCCGACTCGAAGCCAATCAAAATCGGCTTTAACCCGATCCAAATTGATTTCCTTTCTCTATGACAATTTTGTACTGTTTTTGTCATCCGAACTTATTTGTCCACCTATCGATCTGATAATATGCATCTTCCTATCACACCAACCGAATATTCGAACATTTAATGCTAAAATAGCGAAGACTGGCAAATAACAAAGGGGCAAATGACGTCTTCAACCTCGTCAACAATGGAGTGAGGCTAAGAGCATGAGAGAGAGAAAGAGCGAGACTATGCGACTAATGGAGGATTGGTGTTTGGGACTTAGGGTTCAGATTGGAAGATAAACTTTAGATTTATAAAATTTCATTTTTTTGAATTTTAATTTTTTAACAAAACAATCGGACCTGATTGGTAAATCAGCACAGATGTTATTTTCCCTCCAAATCCAATCCAGATCTGACTCAAATTTGGATTATTTTTTCCAGCCTCAGACTCGAATATTTTTTTTGGATCTGAATTGGATTATTTTGCCTCAGATTGGATAGCATGTGCCTCGAACTCGGATGTGATTTTCATCCCTAGATACATCACAAAAGCTTAGTACCAATAGGTTTACATTGGACATCAACTCAAAGAATGAGTGGAAGGTCCGGTGAGAGGATGAGAAAACAAAATGCCAACACACCTACCTCCCAGCCCACCACGGCACTAAAGTTTAAGTAGGCCTCAATTCCTCATTGTCACAAATAAAAGAATAATTCAACATCTCTACAGTCACCGGCATAGTCAGACTGTTTTCACTGCGCATTAGAAATGTACAACAACAGGCCATTGAATGCCAATCCATCCGAATTAAATGATCATCAAGACTTTGGTCTAATATGTTGGGTTTTGGAAAAAGTTTTGAGCACCATCCTAATCTGAATCAGTTCTGCAATGAATTCCCCGGAAGTCACCAAAATCTGTTTCTGATTTCTTATTTGCATTTTAGTTTCCAGTGGTAAAAGCCACTGCAATTCATCTCCTTTCACTATATTTTGAAGCATTTTAATAGTGGACTACCATCATCCCGACTTAATTTATTCAAGGGACTGAAACTAAATGGATACTTTCAAGCGCAATCCAATGTGCCAAACTAAACATTTTACAAAGTGCATTCTTAAGATGATAATTTGTCTTTAGCATTTGACAAATATTTTTTGCTGTCAAGTGTCAACCAAGATTTCAAAATGCGGTTTTAGTCGCGACATGGAAAAATCACCCTAATGCAGAAATTGTGTTCCACATCACCGCGAAAAAGCACTTGGATCAACTCAAAAGTCTTTCCGACGTGGCCGTTTGCGAATCGGCCACATTTTGAATCCATGCTCTCAACATAGTCTACCTATGTTTTTAAACTAGCCTCATGTCTCATAGACTCGGAAAATGTAAACTTATGTACATTCTACTTTGAAAGGTTTGAATCATTTGCTCAATTTTCACAGCAACCTCACCAATATGATTGTTACCCACAGGCAATATCACTAACAAAGAACGGACATAGAATTCCAATACTAGACCTCCCCTTCCCCATAACCCCAACCCCCCTATTACAGAGAAATCCTCTGCTGCAGAATTCAATAAAAGAGAACCAAAGGTACTTGTTTTCACTTTTAATGTCAAAACAAAGTTGACCTTGGCCACACAAGCATGAAGGAGAAACCTCAACTGTGTCGCCCATAGATTGAAACTATAATACGCATTCCAGAACCTGACCTTTAGGATGAGCTTTCTACACCTCGGCCTATGTAGATCTCCATTAACTCCCTACTTTCTGGATTTGTTCTTCTCAAACAATAAGGTTCACAGGAGTGGCCAAGAAACAGCACCACTTCCTAGCATGGATTCAAGATGTGGCCGATCCGTGATGAAACAGCCGCATCGGAAAGGTTTTTAAGTTGGCCAAGCCGTGTTATTCGCCGTGTTATGGAATGTGATTCCCGCAATACAGCGATTTCTCCATATCGCAACCGAAACCGCAATCACGATTGAATCCGCATTTTGAATCCCTGCTTGCTGGTAGGTGTTGTCTTGACACATAATTTTACCGAATCATCCTTACATTATAAGCCAGGATGTGGGGTGGCTAGCATGACTTCATATGGTGGTGGGTTAAGCTATTCTATCAACAACATATTAGAATACCACTATGAATGTCCATGCAACGGTGGAGTCCTATTACTAAGCCTGCAGATTGTGAGACAGTGTTTGTAGTGCAACGGTTGTCTACCTTCACCCATATCCTTCGGCATTTCCCACATTTGACTGTACAATTTACTCACCTTTGGATGACAAAAAGTCCTGGTAACTGGCAAATCTTTTAGAAGCTGAGACATGCACTCACATCAGTAAAAGAAATTGCTGCCACAGCATGAACTAACCACATTGCAGCTAGTACTTATTCTCTTCTGACACTCTCCTACAGCTTTTTCCCTCTTGAATTAAATTCCTTCCCATTCACTTATACTGTCATTCATGAGGATATCATCCAAAAGGGTTCCTTGCTTCAAGGGCAGAGTTTGAGCACTAATAGGGGATTGAATCTACTTAAAACTCAATGTTTACAAACAATCTTCAATAAAAATTAGAACCATCCAAAGGTTGATTTCTAATATCAGCAAGGTCTCCTGTACTGTACTTTACTACATGGCTCTCAAATAACATTTCATATTTCTCTCCTTGAAGAAAAATCCAGGGACCTTCACCTACTACTGTAACCCTCTCGCATGGTATCTCCTGCTGATGCTTCCACAAAAGTCTCCTACTGATGTTATTGATAAGGTCACCATGAGGCATAATCAAGTCCTATTGGCTCGTCAAATGCCATAATCAACTACTTGAAGATGCTACATAGGAAGAATGGAAGATATTGAAAATTTTGAGCAATTTTATTCTTTTGTGTCCCTTGAGAGAAGAATCCCCCGTGACCACCAGGCAAGGCGTTGATGCAATATCTGGAGAATAGGGAAATCATGCAGCATGAATGTGGAGAATAGCAACACGAGATGACAAGCTGAAATAGCATAGCTGTCCTTCTCTGAGTGTAACTATCCTGGCATGGATGCTGTTGTTTTATTGTGACAGGGTATTTTCATATCAGAAGATATGGTTGCATCTTTCGTTTGTCACATCTTGACAGGTTCTTTGATGGCTATCTATCAAAATAGGAATTATTCCATTACATTTTTGTTGATTACTGAAGGGGGAAGGGGATCTCATGAGCTGTAATGATAAGACATTTGAATAAACATATGCAGCATCCCCCTCTCTCTCATTTCTCCTACTTCCTAGGTTCCTTATTCCAAGGTGATATTGAAAATCAATTGGTGCAATCCTTTGACATCCTCAAAATTGAACTGGAGTCAACCGACATTAAGACCATCTTGATCTGATTAATTTTAATCATTAACAGAAATGAAAGATAAGTGTATGAGCCCAGTTTAATATTTCCAGTGGCTCATGAAAATCCAATTGTAAAAGCATATTAATTTGCCCCACAGATTGTCATTAAACCAACCTTCTTGATCAGTCCCTGGGAGTCAGCCCAAATGCCTACCATGGTACCATGTCAAGCCCAATCCCAATAAGGCTCTAATCAGCTCAGCTAAGTTCATTTCTCATCCCCTTTGATCCATTCGTGGAGGATGTAGGCCGTGAATGGAGGTCAAATTGTTCTTTTAACATTTGTTATGGCTCAAAATTTGGGGTATCCATTTGATTCTTACAGTATAGAACAGTGAGTTCAAAGATTGACAGTTGACAGTCAATATTTTCAAATTACCCCCCCCCCCCAAGCAATAAAAAAGGAGCGAAAAAACTGAAACAAGCCAAGTATTAGAGCTTGAGCCATACATAACTAAGCAAGCTTAGGCTGGTCATGGTTCAATCCAACCCTATGCAGCCGATTGAACCACATGATGAATCAAGCCTAATACTTCTTACTTCTTAGAAGTGACAAGCAATCAACTTTGGCTGGTAAAAGTTGGCTTCTGTCAGATTTGCATCAACTCAAAAGTGGGAACACTGCAGTTCTTATCAAGAGAACCACTTCCAATTCACAACATTTGTAGTTGGCGGGTTAAATATAAGCCTACTGGGTAATGAACCAGTTATTACAAGTTGAGCTCATGTCAGGTATAACCTTTATTTGGATAGGATAACTATTACCATCAAGAGGTTGATCAGGTTTGGTTCTAAACATTCCCAATATGGGCCATAATCAGTCAAACTAACATCAGATTCCATCAAGTGAGGTAGGGCAATTCCAGATTTGGCTTTTTCTTTGTTTTAGGTTAAACTGTTTAAGTTAGGCCTGATTCAGAATATGTGGGTCAGCTTATAAAGATCAGATCAATTTTACACGTCTAACCTTCATATGTGTAGTAGAATGATGAACCTTCAAAATTGAAGTTTACAAATAAAAATGACCAATAAGTTTTCTCAAAGTCTCACCAACACAATCTTCATTCTCTTGGGTTTTTCCCCCTGTTTTTTTCCTCTAAAAAAATAATGAGTTATGAACTTCCCTCTCTTGTTCACATGTTCCAATTCAATACATTACAAACAAGAACAGTTAAAAGGTTTCCTTAAGGCCTCATTATGTTCTAATTTGATGTCTCTCATGCAATTATTTACAAGATTACATTCTTCTTATATAAATTCACCTCACAAAATTTCAGCCTCCATTCTAACCTAAGATTCCACCATGCTCCTTGCTTTGCTTGTTACCAACTTGCCCCTCAAAGAAGATCTCAATAAGCCCAACAGTCTAAACAATAGAAGCAGAATTCAAGTATAAAAGTCACAGATCATAAGACAGAACATCAATCTCAAACACAATGCCACTATCCAAAGCATGAAAGAGAGGAATTTTCTAATAAACAAATAATATTAGCAATTTGAGAAAGGGGCAACCAGAGCTAAGTGATTCACATTTTTCAGGTCATGATAGTCACCTTATCACATGTAATAGATACATACCTGGAGTCCAGTTGTCATATTTAGAAGCATACATATCACCAAAACCCTCCATGGGTCATGGGCATGATCCTCTTGCAGAAGATTATAAGGAGAGCGGGGTGGCACCCATGTACTGTCTGGAGCCTTCCTTCGATAAGCTTCAGCCAACTTTTCTTTAGCAGTCAAAGTCCCATGTGCAATTTTTCGCCATCGTTTCCTTCTTTCGTCCTGCTCTCTCGCAGAACCATTCACCTCATTCATTGCCTTATTCATTTGACTTTCACACTTGTAGGAATATTTGGAAAGGATCTCCTCAAACTCAATGCACATAGTCTTACCAGGATGTTCAGCACCAGACTTATCCTGTCGATCATCACACCCTTCTTTCTCCAGTGAATGATTAAAGTAAGGAGAAACTTTCTTGGTTTCTATGCACAGAACCTGATTAGATTTAACAGCTACTTTCTTCTCACCTCGTTTGTGCTCCACCTTATTTTTCCCTTCAACTCCAGAACATGTTGAACTAGCATGCTGGGGTACCCGAACTGGATCTTCATCCTCATCTTTAGATTCCTGGCAATGTCCTTCATCAGGCACCCTTTTCTTGTTCTTCTTCTGTTTCTTTACCTTCACTGTTCCCATATCCAGGTCTTCATCACATGCTATTTTCTTCCTTTTGTTTCTCTCTCTTTTCACTTTTTTCTCTGTTTCCTTTTTTGAGTTCTTAGTTTTTCTATTTCCATGACCATCAACTCCTAATGTTGAGAAGCATGGAGAACCATCTTGCGGCAACTCAGTATACACAGCAGCCTTCTCAATTTCTCCATATGATCGATTTTCTTTACTTTCCTCCTGATCAAAGTATGGACATACTTTCTTGGTTGTTGCAGAGACAATGTGATTGGCCACACCTCCAAGTCCGGCTGGAGCTGATGTGACAACTTTCTTCTCACCCGCCTTGTGTGCTGCCTCATTGTTTGCTTTGAATACAACACATGCAGAATCAGCACTTTGAGGTCGCAATGCAGAATCTTCATTCTCGCCTATCGCCTCCTGACAATGTTGATCATCATGTGCCCTTTTCTTTTCCTTCCTCTTTCTCATCAGCTTCTTTGATGTTTCTGTCTTTGTTTCCTTTTCGTTATCTTCATCACACTTTGTCTTCTTCCTCATGTTTTTCTTCTTCACTTTCTTACCTGCTTTCTTCTCCATGTCGTCATTTTTTTCCTCTCCACGATCATCAACTCCAGGAGTCCAGGAACAAGGAGAAATGTTCTGGACGGAATCAGTGCATACCACAGTCATCTCACTTTCCCCATGTAATTGATCTACAGGTTTTTGCTTCCTCTTTTTGCCCACCTTTTTGACCGTTTTTGATGTGTTACTGCCACTAACCTTCCGTACAAAATACTGAGAAACAATTCTTAGGCTGTCATCGCAGGTCACAGCAGGAACTTTCCTGAGCATTTTCTTCATCTCAAGGACATTTTGCTTCTTCAAATCTTCAACCATTATTTTACAATCATCACCTTCTTGTGGAGTGTCTGATGACTGATGCCTCCGCAGATTCCTTCCCCCAATACATTGCTCGGCTTTCTCCATCCCACAGGCATTTCTATCATTTTCAATCTCTTGCAACACAGAAGCCTCCACCATCTTCTCCGTCGGATAAACATCACCGATTCGTTCACCTTTTGAACATGTAGAAGAAACAGCTATTTCTTTCTGAAAATAAGGGGAGACCCTCACAAACCCAGTTGCTTCTGCATTCAAAACCTCACCTCCTCCAATCTCCACCGCACTAGAACATCTTTCATTCTCTCTCCTCCGCTTTGTCTTCCTTTGTTTCCTCACAACTACATTCCCCTTATCACCTTGCCCTTCCTTTTTCTCCTCAAAATACGGAGAAACAACCCGAACAAAAGCATCCCCGTTTCCAGAACCTGTGCAATTTTCATTTCTCCTTTTCCTCTTACCCCTTTTCTGCTTCACCCCACCCGGACCAACATCACGGCCAACATCACATAGTGCCAATTTTCCTCTCCCCAACTCCCTACTTCTGGCTCCTACAGCAGAAGGGGATGGCGAAGCTAACGCTAATACAATCATCCCATTAGTACCCACATCATTGTTATCATTATCACACTTTATCTCGATCGCCCCATCAAATCCGCCCTCACAGTGACGATTATTCTGTTGTAATTTTCTGCTGTTCAAAGCCCTAATTCTAGTCCTCGCAGCAGATTCAGAAGGAAGCGATGCAGCTAATGCACATACAATAACGCCACTACAAGCCATAGCATTGTTATTATGAATCTCATAAGTGGGAATTTCGGGAATTACCTTCGATTCTTGGTGCCCCTTCAACAGAAAATTAACCACCATCGGAGCGGAAACGGTAGCAACAGAGAAGCAAATCCTGTCTGGAGTAGGGTTCGATTTGATCGATGCCAAACTCCTTACATTCGAAGAGATTTAAGCACTGATCAGAAGCGCGGTGAAGATGAAAATGCCAGGAAATATGATGGGAATATGGCGGGTAACCCTAAATCCCAATTTTCTTAACTCCATGGCTGGAGACTGTTTGGACATGAGGGAGGTGTAGGCTGTGCAGCGAGGCTAAGACCATCTCCAATGGTCGGCTGGCGAGCGAAAACGGAGGAGAGAGAAAGGAGGGGAGGCGGGGGGGGGTTCTCTAGCGCCTCGCTCGCGGCATGCGGCTCACGGGGGCTTGAGGTTGCTTTTTGATTTATTTATTTTTTTTTTATTTTTTTTACTCTAAAAACGAAGGGGTGTGTTGTAGAGTGGGTTCATAGGTATTATCTTATTTAATGAGCCAAAATTATGAACCTCTAATTGAAAAGATGGAGAATTGTAAGCTAAAAAGTTTCATTACAAACTGATGTGACAGAGACAGATTCCACTGGTGAAGAAAAAAATAGCTCACCACTTGGAACAACGAAGGAGAGGGAAAGGAAATGGAGGAGACGTAATTTCGCTTTGCTTGGATTTAAAGGGGAGGAAAATAAGAATTAATTAAAATTAGAGATGTGACATATGTTTTATACTAAGACACTTTTAAGTACCTTATTTTAATAAAAAATGATATATTAATGTTTTAATATTATTAATTTTTTAATTATTAGAAACAATTATAAATGATAAAGCTCTAATATTTGTGGGTTATGTTGATAAATACAAAATGATACCTTAAGGGCTTGTTCTTTTTGTTATGAAATATGGATTAGAAAATGGGTAATGTTGGTTAAGATTGGAAAAAGTACATTGAAGGGGGTTGAAATTGATTTTTTTTGTTAAAGTGGTTGAAATATATTAAAGTTAGAAGAAGTTGGTATATTTTTTTTATATGATGGGTTGAAGTTGGTTAAAATAGTGGGAAGTTAGTTAAAGTAGGTTGAAGTAAGTTAAAGTTAGAATTTTTATATTGAAGTTGGTGAAGTGGATTGAAGTGAGTTGAACTTGGTAAATTGGAATTTACCAACGAAAAGAATATGGCCTAATTGGGTCAACCTCATCCACAATTACAAATCATATGCGCATTTCTCTGATTGTAAACAAAAAAGATAATTTTTCACAATTTATAAGTAGTAATACCCTTCCACTATTTAGTCATATCTTTTTTTAAAATTTAATAAATAATAAATATGACTTTTACCAAGACACTTACAAAGTGTCTTGTAGCAAGACATTTAACATTTTGCTTAAAACTGTCATGTTTGGAGTAAGAAAAAGAAGGGATAAAAGGAAAAGGGAAGGGTATTCTATTATTATTATTGCTACTTCCCATGACTTCCCCTCCATTCCCCATCAATTTAGAGGAGGGTAAAAATTGAGTTAATGGGGTTTAATAAGGGTTGAAGATTTCCCCTCTCTTCTCCTATCTTTTTCCCCTCAAAAAAAGAAAAGACGGGTTAATTAACCTTTGTTCCCTCCCCTTCCTCTTCTCTAACCTCAATTCAAACGTACCATTAAGCTCCTCGAGTCGAGGGTAATTAGATCACAAAAAAATTGTCCTTCCTCTCCTCTAAAGATAGCGATGGGTGTATCTATTCTCCTAAAGCTTGACAAATGTCATCTTTGGTAAACATAGAAAATTTGGTGGGTTAATTTGGCATGTACAAGATCTCGTGAACTAAGAGGCAACTAAACTCACACTCGATAATGTTATTTTTCTTTTGGAAAGTTTTTTTATAATTAGACATAGGTTGAAATATTTTTAATAAAAAGTTACATCTGTTATTAACCAAGGTTAACCAAGAAAATACAAAGGGTATACTTGGGTAGACATATCTTATGAAACTTTATTCTTAATTTATCTATTTTTTTATATTCACATGTTGATTAGTTTTTGAAATGTTTCATGTAACAAGAATGGTGCAAGAAGTTTAGAGAAATGAAGATGAGCAAAGGGTTTTTTCTAGACCTTCTAGAGCATGGGTAGAAGGCAACGCAGTCTCTTCCCCCCCCCCCCCCAAAAGTTGGGATGGGTAAAAAATATTGTGACATCATTATATTTACTGTTTATATGTACAAAAATCTGTATCCGTAAGTTCTACTACGACATCTATAAAGAATTTTATTTTTCCATTTTAACAATAAGGTGAAAAATGGTGAGAACAAGTATTGCTACCATGCATGTGAAGGTCGACTAGATGACTTTCTCTTGTGAGAGAGAGTCCCCGAGATATGGAGAATTTTCCCTTCTCTAGTTTAATTGGCCTCTTTCTTTTAAGAGCCCTAAAATGAAGAAAAAAGAATCACTAGACCCCCTAGTGGCAATCCTTCTTCCCTGTTTTGACGTCCTACTCTTTCCTTAACATTAGTTAAGCCCTTGCCTAATATATTCCTTAAACCTTCCTATGAGGTTTTCAATCAAGTCCTCGTCACTAACCAATTGTTTTTTGTTTTTTAAGCAAGACTTTCCCTAAGAATATGGCATTTGAATTCATGTGGAACTAGTCTAATTTAGTTATTTATGTATCAAATGGCTATATGGTATTGTGGCCACTACGATAACAAGCTTCGATAGCTACAAGGATTTTGGTGGAACACTTCTACTATGCAAGGAGTTGGCTCAAATCCAATTCTATGCATTTCAGAGAACCAATCTGAATGTGGGTTGTACAAAGGTTGGTCTATATTCACAAGTCCAACCATGCTCCAGTAGTATTTGTTGTTTTTAGTACAAATTTGGATTTCTGATACCAAATTACCTATAGGGGCCAACCCTGTGGCTCCCCAAGGGTTAATCAACTTTCACCCACAATCGCCATCTTTTGACGGGTGCATCGAATTGGCTTTCTCAAAGTGGTTATTATGTACAATTATGTGGTATAATGGATTAGAGCTACGATTGTTAGAGTCGCCAGCACATTTTTACGGAAATATACAAATCCATAATATAATCCTATAAAAAATAGTCAATTCGTTCTATCAACCAAATCCTTAAATCGCATAGACAAGCGAGGGACATAGGATTTAGTTTTCAAGAAGGAAAGGATTTTTTTACAAACTATAATTTTGGATATCTTGAATGGAAATTATTAAAAAATAACTCGATGGTTTTGAACCACAAGAATGCATTCAAGGGCGAAGGTATGATCCAATGGATGGTGGAAACTACCATTAGACCACCCGCTTCACAAGCGGCCTCCATTAGAAATGAATATGTCAAAACCCCTAATTTTTCAATTCCATGTAAAAGA